>KQ993010.1:266444-362433 GCA_001598015.1 Dorcoceras hygrometricum
CTTCGCCGGAAATCGTTCCGGCCTAGTTTTTCGAGGAGTATCCGTTCGTGCAGAATTCGTCAGTGCTTCTAGTGCAGCCTGACGAAGGAGTCTCGGTTCTGGTCGTGGACCGGATTGGCGATATCTACCGCAATCTACCGAGAAGAGCCGGGTTCTTGTAATTCCGGTTGGAGCCAGGCACAAGTGCCAGCAAGGTATTCGTTTTGAATGCCCTATGAATGACGATATTTGTATTGTCTGTTTTTCGTATTGATCGTCTCCCGACTTTTACTCTTTATTCTTCCGCTGCCTTGCCGGGGGGGCGGATCCGGATCCCCAACATTCAATCCCTATACTGCTTAAACAAGTAAATAATTTTCACAAACTGTAAACTGAAATTTTAGTAAAATAAAATATTTTCTTTTAACTTGCTATGGAAACGCTTGGTCGCTGGATTGTGCCAACTGAAACCCCCGCTAGCTCAGAAATCCTGCCCCTCAGCATGTATCTCAACATAATCTGCACCAATCAAACGTAGTGAGCCTAGGGGCTCAACAAGTACAAAAGTGGATAATAACGAATACTACGTAATACATGCACATGCATAAAATGTTAAATAATGTTCTGAACTTAAAAGCGTAAGGAAAGCAGTTCAAACCTTTTACTTAAAACTCATGCAATAAAATTCAGCTCATAAATATAAAAGTATTTTCTTAAAACTCATGCATAAGAAATCAGCTTATAAATATACAAATTCTTTTTCTGTGAATTCAGATTCCTGACTGTGGTTCATTGTTCTTCTCTGTTCGCTTGATCAAGCTCTTAAATATACCATGGAACTAAGCTTTGGTATAGCTCCCCAGTACTTATCTGGTTGCTATACACGTCATGTTTTGGTAAGGCTAAACGAGACGTCTCCCGATTCCCAAACCTCGTAATTTGGTATGGCTCCCGAAACATCTTCCGACCCCATACCTCGTATTTGACATGGCTCCCGAGACGTCTCTCGACCCCACATCTCATAATAGAACAACCACAATCAAGTCACTTCATTCAAATCATTTTCTTTCTTAACTTTCTGTCTCAAGCCTCAAATCTCATGTCTCAAATATTAATCTGCCTCAAAGTGAAATCTTTCTTATCTTTAAAATTTTCTTAATTGCAGTATGCTGTAAACTCAAGATTCTCAAGGCTGCTCATTATTTTAAAATATCTTTGAAATAAACTGCATTACGTTTCAAAAACTTGATACTTTTCATAAAATTTCTTTAAAAATACATCATCTTATATTTTCTCTCAAAGGTACAGCTTAATCTTTGTAGAAGGAAACAACTTAGGCTTTGTAGTAAGAAAGAACAACTTTCGCTTCAAAGAAAGGAACAACATAAGCTTAAAGAGGAAAAACAACTTATAGCTCAAAAGAAAGAACATCATACTCTCAATGAAATGAACATCTTACGCTCAAAGGTACTGATCAGATTATGCTCAAGGGATAACAGAATAGCTTGAAATTTAGTTCAACAAAACAGATTAACTTAATCTCAAAGGAGGCAGAACATCTTAAACTCAAATTAAAGAACAACTTAAGCTTAAAATAAAGAACATATTATACTCAGTAGATGAAACACAGTCAAAGAGCTTACAGGGCTAGAATGGTTACACGACTTAAGCTAAGAAGAGAATAGCTTACGGTTCTAAGAAAAGAACAACTTGTGCTTCAAATTAGAATAATAGCATACGCTTAACTGAAAAGAACAGCTTCTGCTCCAATAAATTAGAACAACACTCAACGAAACAGGTCAACTCAAATTTAATGGAGGCAGAAAAGCATAAGTTAAAGATATAGTTCAAAAGAAAGAACAGTATGCGTTCAATTGAAAGGAAACAGATTCTGCTCAAGAACAGATCACATTAAGCTCAACGAAAGCAGAACATCTCAAGCTCAACAAGAGAGAACAACTTAAGCTCAACAAATTAAACACAAGGAAGAATAATATAACAGCTTAAGCTTTAAAGAAAGAAGCTTAAGTTTAAAGCAGAGAACAACTTATGTTCAGAAGCAGTACAACTTACGCCCAAAGAAGGCCGATCAATTTACAGTTTAAAGGAAAGAAATTAGCTCAAATTCAAAGAAACAACTTGGGGCTCAAGGAATAACAACTTAGCTTAAACTCAAGAAAACAAACAGCTTAAGCAGAGAACATCTTATGACTCACAGAGCAGAACTCAAAAATCCAATTACGACATATGGCCCCTCTTCTCAAACCTATTATCACTCAACTCATCCTCCTGCGTCAACACGGCAGCCTCGACAGTTTCTTTTTAAAGAGGAATTTCTTCGCATAAACATCAATTCATAGTTCGAAACTCAGAAATTAAAAATAGAAATGAAGAATCATAAACGCACAATAATATGTTCGATTGGTACAGTCAAACAAAGATTTGTACTTGCCTCGTTCGGGAAGAACTTACGGCTGATATCTTGAAGCTGCGCGGAGGAGGACGCCGGGAAAACACCGCTGCTTCATTCCGGAAAACTCAAAGCCGTCATATATTTTTTTTTTCAACTTTTGTTTAAATAAAATAAGATATGAAAAATTAAATTTTGAAAGTTTTATAAACTTTTTCATAAATAAGAAAAATTACTTCCAAACTTGGACTTAAATTTTTAAAACGAAATATTTTTACCTCGGTGTTACCAATCGTCTCCACTCCAGCTTCGTAACACCTGACTAAAATTACTAAAAAAAACAATACTCGTTATAAAATAATTTAAGTAATAAAAATTCATAATTAAATAATTATTAAAATAGGAGGAAATAATATTCAGACATGTGAATTCTAGTTAGGAAAATTCCTAGGCGTTACACCCAATGTTTTAGGTATATGCTAGGTTTTACATTACTTGGTTTTAATATTGCTGAAATCATATCAAAGTGGATCTGATTTATGGCCCGTTCCCGCCTCTTTAAATGTATCCATATTTGTAATGGATATTTAAATATAAATATTAGACTTAGTGGAAAATTATTTAAAGATGATGGAGATGATGATCAAAAATGTTGAAGACCGAAAATATATAAAACTGGAAGCTTATGTAATAGGATTGCATTTGTAAATTGCATATCACCTAGGATTGGACCTAGATCCGTGTTTGGCAACCACGGATCGCATAGCTCTCGCTTATCAATCATCCCTGTTATATATGTGATATATATTTGTTGAATCCGCAAATTTTAAATTTTATTTTAAATTATTGAGACCAAATTTGAAAATTAAAATCCCTCATTTAAAATTTGATTTAAAATATATATCAAGATTAAAGTTTCATGGGTAAATTAAAGGAACTTAGTTTATTGATAATATGAGGATGTGTGACAAAATATAATCTAAGAGAGTCCTTCATAGACCGGTTAAAAAATGGCTTGTACCGGCTGGGATCACTGAGGGAAGTTGCTTTATCTTAGGAAGTTGGGTTTTAAGTTAGCCCCTCCAATAACCTGAAAGCACTCTTAGAGAATGTTAGTCCATGACTTCTAAATTGATCATAAAACAAAAGTTTATTCGACAAAATCATGAATCTAAGGGATTTAAATATGTTTAAAATTTCCTATCTTCCATCAATAATGGGTGTATATCGATGCTACCCGCATACATAGCCCGACTCATATTATTGGGAGGTTTCTATGTGCCGAAAAGCTGTGCACGCCATTGACACTTGCTGTGAGTTGGATGGAACTCCCATGATGTTGGCTCATATTATTGGGGACGTCATGACGACCGTCCATTACAACTCACATTGATGGGTTGTCTTGACACGTGATAGTAATCAGCGTCATATTATTGGGCCCTTACTAGATATGAGGTAAATACATGGAGGTTGCACCTGTTGCAATTGGGCTCTATCTTTTGAGGATCATGGTTGGCTGATATTATTCGGGACCATGACTTTTTTTATTGTACTCTGTGTCCCACTAAGGAAACTGGATTTCTCGATTTCATTAGAGGATGGTGAAATTGTTAAAATAGTGGGAGGATAATTCATAAAACTAAATGACCTTGTTTTATGTCTTAGCGTTTTTCATGAATAGTCTGTAATGCATGTCTGTTTTTCCTTTCAGTATAAACTGATATCTATCATGTCTTCGATTAAAAATCCACTTGATGTTATATTGGATAGCAATAAGTTCATTGGCACTAACTACCAAGATTTGCTTCTAAATCTCAAGATTGTCTTGGCTTTGGAGAATCTTCTCTACCCGCTAGAGAAGTGCCCTCAGAAGGAGGCCCTTGCCAATGTCAGTCCTTAGGAGCTGGAAAAATTGGAAAAATTGTGGGATGATGAGCTTAAAGCTCGGTGCTATATCATGGCTTCCATTTCCAACGAATTGTAGCGGCGATTCGAGGAGATGGGGTATGCTACTGCCATACACCTTCACATCAAGGAGCTGTATGGAGCGAACTCTCGGACGGAGAGGTTCACCACTGTCAAGGATCTTATGATGAGCCCCATGAGCGAAGGGACTTCGGTCCGCGAGCATGGGGTCCGTATGATTGGGCTCATTGAAAAGCTAGTGGATCTCGAAATCTCACTTCCAGCCTGTGGATTTGCTTCCCCTCTCCCTCCCTGCTACATTCGACCCATTTGTGGTCAACTTCAATATAAACAAGCTGGATTCCACCCTTGAAGAGATGGTAAACATGTTTGTCATGTTTGAGGGGACCATAAAAAAGGACAAGCCCGTCCTCCTTTTGGGATCTTATTCATCTACGAAGAAGGGGCCCAAACGCAAGGGTAAGAAACGTTCTGCCCCTGCAAAGAAGGGAAAGCCCACCAAGAAGCCCAAGGCAAGGGCTCCAAAGCCGAACAAGTCTGAGGATGTTTGCCACCATTGCCACAAGCCTGGGCATTGGAGGAGGAACTGTCGGGATTACCTCGAGCAGTTGCGAACTGCAAAAGGTATATTCTACATGAAATAAATGTCTCTTAACTCGACTTCTTGGGTACTTGATACCGGATGTGAATCTCATATCTGCAATAACTTTCAGGTAATGACAATAAGTCGGCATCTTAGGGAGGGTGAGACCCACTTGAGGCTGGGAAACGAAGCAAGGGTTGCGGCCGTAACGATAGGAGATGTATATTTATTTCTTCATTCAAAATTTAAGAGTTACTGAAAGATGTCTTATTTGTTCTCGAATTAATAAAGAACATTATTTCCGTTTCTATGCTTGATAGTGATGGATATTCTTGTCATTTTACTAATTTTATTTGCAATATTTACAAAAATGAATGTTTAATTGGAATTGGAGAACGCAAAAATGATCTGTACAACTTAAAATTGAGAGAATTTCCAACTCACGATGTGGAAACACATACAAAAACAATCAAAAGGAAATACGATAGTCTAAATCCGGCACAACTTTGGCATGCTAGGCTAGGTCATATTTTCTTAAAGAGGATGAACAAGTTGGTTAGGAGCGAAATGTTTAATATGTCTGATATTAACTTCTTACCAACTTGTGAGTCTTCTCTCAAAGGAAAAATGACAAAATTTCCCTTCAAGGACAAGCCTGAACGTGCTCAAGACCTATTGGATTTGATCCATACTGATGTGTGTGGCCCGCTTAGCATTGGTACTAAGTCCGGTCACACCTACTTAATCACCTTTACCGATGATTACTCTAGGTACTTGTACTTAATGAAGCACAAGTCTGAATCCTTTGAAAGGTTCACGGAGTTCAAGGATGAAGTAGAAAATCAACTAGGAAAAAGTATTAAAACACTTCGATCTGATCGATGTGGAGAATACTTGGGGGCCGAATTTCAAGACTATCTTAAGGAGAATGGGATTCTCTCACAGTGAACCCCTCCGACCACACCACAACTCAATGGTATACCGGAGTGTCGTAAACGAACCTTGATGGACATGGTTCGATCTATGATGAGCTTCACTTAACTTCCTGCCTCGTTTTGGGGCTATGCACTTGAAAAGACGGTAATTTTGTTGAACAATGTTCACACCAAGGCAGTGGATAAAACTCCATATGAGATATGGATGGGTAAGTCACCCAAGTACTCCTACTTGAGGATTTGGGGATGTCCTGCTTATGTGAAACAGAGACAGTGGGAGATAAGCTGGATAGTAGATCCATCTTATGGTACTTCATTGGATATCCAAAGAATTCGATTGGATACTGCTTCTACTATCCCAGTGAAACAAAAGTGTTTGTTTCTAGAAATGCCACCTTTTTAGAGAAGAAAATTCTACTTGATTGAAAAGGCAAGATAGTAGAACTCAAAGAAGTTCGAGAACCAACTGAAGTACCAAGTGAATCTCCCACACCTCAAGAACCAATCATTGACATTGACACACCTAGGAGATCTGAAAGGGTTCCTAGGGCTCCTGTTAGATATGATTTCCTGCTTGAAGAGGATCAAAGTGATCAAACTGTTGGATGTGATCCAAGAACCTTCAAGGAGGTGATTTCCAATGCTTATTTTAATTTGTGGCTTGAAGAGATGCAATCTGAGATTGACTCAATGCATTCGAACCAAGTTTGGACTTGTAAATCCTCACGAAGGAATGATTCCCATTGGGTGCAAATGGATATACATGTGAGGACTAGAAATCTGTTATGCCAGATTTAATGGTTAATCAGATTTTGAATTAAGCTTTGTCACGGAAATTGTGATTTCTGGGTGCTCAGCGATAGACGTAGAGTGATCAGCCATGAGAATTTGGTGATCGAGTGAGATATGCGTCGAATTTGGAGTTCAGTAGTTGCATTTTCCTATCGGGAAGTGATTCAAGTGCTAATTCAGATTTGAGGTTTATCGCTGGGAGGAGATAGGCCAACGGCGTCTTTGCGCGGGAATTTGAGAGTATTCAGAAGTGAGTACTCAGCAGTGGTATGATTCAGATGTTGGTATTCAGTAGTGGCGTGATCAGATGTCAACGCTAGTCAACGCAGATGTGAGAGTGTAGCGAGAGGCAGCTATTAGCGTTAGCGCGTGGGTGCAAGAAGGTGCCACGTGTTAGTCAACACAACTGAGTTTACTGCTGGTTGTTAGCGCTATTCAGATGTTGCTAGCGAGAGATCTGTTTCAACCGAGGAAGCTCTGCTACGTCATTTTGATTAGTTGGTGCGACGTCGTTTGCTGTATGGGTTAGTAGAGCATTTAGATATCTGAATTGTATCAGCATAGCCAGTTGAGGGCGAAAGCTGGATTCAGCTTTGAGAGGACTTTTGCCTTAGTATTAAGTTGAGATCTGAGTTGCTTAGAACAGTAGTGATTCGATAATTTTTATACAAAGTGCTGTTCAACACTTAGCGTATTTTTAACACGAAATTTCCTCATCGTTTTCCCCAGTGAAACCCTCGATAGATACTGTTCATTCGAACACTTCTCCGATAGATTGCCGTTGATTTCCCCCGTTGTTTGGAGCGAGACTGGTGGCGTTGAGCTCGTCTTGAGTAGCTCTTTTGATTGATACCAGTTAGGTGGCTTGAGTCGACGTTAGAGAGGGAGCGCGAAGAAGCTGTGAGCTTGTGTGTTCTCCCGACAGTTGAGTAGAGTTTTCTTCTGTACATGTGAGCTTCTGGATTTGAGCTCCAGGGAAGTCCCTGCAGTGTTGGGCGTGACCAGCGAGGTTGAAAGTTTGAGCAGGCTCGTGCCCTGGTGAGATCTGTTGAGGTAGAACTTGAGAATAAGGTACGAGTTGAGCAGGCTCGTGCCCTATGTGAATTCTGTGATTTCGTGACAGCTTGATTGAATTGATATGCTCTGTTTACGTAATTTATGCATGTTGAAATCAGATTTGAATTTCATGACATTCATGTATACATATTGAGCCTATGATTGATTGAGAACCTGAGATAGAGCCACGTTGTGATCGGCAGATAGATGTGTCATGTCTGAAAGGTACAATGCTATCATTGGAGTGGTGACCGACTGATTAGTTGTGTCTGAAAACCACCGAGCTGTGATGGCTGATGGGACTGATGATCACGGACCGATGATTTCCCTGGTTGATACACTGTGCGGGTATAGAGGCTCGATTGAGTTTACTGCCAGCTGATTAGCAGGCCTTGATGACCGATTTTCTTTGACAGCCGCATGCATTCATGACTTATAATACTACATGTTTATGATTTGCTGTTATATTAGTGCTCATTCGTACTGAGGCTTGACCTCGTGTTCTTTTTCCTGCTTTTGTGTTGTTTGGGTATGTGTTTCCCATTTGCAGGATATTCAGGTAACCAAGCTAGACAGACTGGAACCCCAGCTGGTCGATCCTCATTTCCTTGAATCCCAGTTATTCTTATTACTTTATTATGTATTGATCCAGGGGATGCCCTGAGGTTATATGTATTCTGGGGGATCCTTGTTGATTTGATTTGTGATTACTTGTTGTTGTATGAGTTTTGATTTAACTTGTATTTTGATTATCACTATTTTGAAGATATGAGTTGGTTCAGGCCCAACTTTATTTCGAAAATTTTTAGCCCTATTTTATACTTCCGCGTTTATGTGCTTAATTGTGCTATTAATCCTTGTTAATTAGCACGGGGCCTGACACTTTTGGTATCAGAGCTTAAACTGGGATAATCTCGTTTTCCTTTGATCACCCTCGAGCCTAGGCACAGAGTTTGTATTTGATTTTGATTGACTCTATGGCTTATGTGATTATTTTACATGCCTCTGTGATTATCTGCTGTTAGTCTTACCTTGAGATTTGTTTAGATGCCGTCGAGGAGAGGTAGAGGTAGGACTACTAGACATTCTGCTGAGGAGTGTAGGGCCTCGGATAGTGATGAGGGCATTCAGCAGAATATCCCTTTGCGTCATCGAGAGAGACAGGCAGAGGTAGAGGATGTGACGAGATAGATTGGCGAGATGGAGTTGGTTTTAGCGAGGTTTCAGCGGACAAATCCCCCTACGTTTGCGGGCGCCGAAGGAGGTTTGATGGCCAAGGGTTGGCTAGTTGAAATGGAAGAATTGTTTGATACCTTTGAGTACGTCCTCGAGAAGAGATTGAAGCTAGCGGTGTTGCAGTTGAGAGATAACGCGCAGCACTGGTGGAGAGGTGCATCCCGTATCTTGCGAGAGAGTGGGGCCGTGATTACTTGGGAGAGCTTCTGTGCAGCGTTCCGACAGGAGTATACCCCAGAGTCCTACTACAACAGTCGTGAGCGAGAGTTTGACAACTTGAAGCAAGGGAATATGAAGGTAGCCGAGTATGCCAGACAGTTCTCTTCGCTTTTGATGTATGTTCCCCATGTAGCTAACAAGGAGAGGACTAAGAGGAATAAGTTTCTGAAGGGTTTGAGGCCTGATTTGTTCCGGATGGTGTTGTCTGGTTCACCTGCGACTTATGCTGAGGCCGTGGATCGGGCTGTAGATATTAAGGAGAGTTTGTTGGAGGCACAGGCTCCAATTCAGCCGTCAGTAAGGCGCTCTTTTCAACCGGTGCAAGATGTGTCGCAATCGTTTCAGTCTCTTCAAGGATCGCTATCGAATCGTCAGAGGTTCAAGCCACGAGGCAAATAGTTTAAGAAGAAGGCGCATTCGAGTTCCTCTGGTTCTGTGAGTTCTGGTGGCAGTAGTTCTGGCAGTATGTTTTGTGGACAGTGCAGAGGGAAGCATGAGACTTTGCAGTGTCGTGGAGTTCGAGGTCTTTGTCATCTTTGTCGTCAACCGGGACATTTTGCAAAGGCATGTCCTTTGATGGGAGGGCAGTCTTTGAGTCAGTCGCAGCAAGGTTCCTGTAACGATCGGACTTTTCTTAAAATAAATCAAGAAATTTGGGGTTCAAATTGAAAGACCAAAAAACATTTCGATCTTATCACACATAAAAGTCGTTACTAAAATTCTGGACACAATTCATATCTGTTGAAGGAACTAAGACGTGAAAAATAAAAAGACGCGGAACTATGACACATCTGAATCATAATAACGTACATGAAAATAATAGATGTCTGATAGAAATCTGATGATTCAAAAGAAACTGTATACATAGTTAAATATAGAGTCTGTACAGAATTTCTTCAAAACAACAAAACTAGAAATCTGATACTACAAAACTACGACTAGAGTTTCTGTACAACAAAACAAGGTCTGAAAGAAACAATGAAATCTGATGTCCACGATAAACACATCCTTCCTTTCTGATCATCCAGCTCTTTACTGCTCATTACCTGAACTCAATGAAAACTAGTGATCCAAAGGCTCAGCAGGTAAAATCTGGAGGAACGAAATCATGCAATACAAGTAAAGGAATCTGGTACTGTAAATGAAATCTGAAATCTGAATACGCTTTAGAATGAACAAGCACAATACATAACTGAAGGATCTGGAAGAACTGAAAGTATAAAACATATATGAGTTCCGAAAACATTTTCTTTAAACATACTCTAGAGCTGTGATTAAAATCACACTTGCGCTCTTCTTTCTATTTTCTGAAATTATGACAACACTTTAAACATTTGGTCCAATTCGTTTGATCAAACTCCTGATATCAGTCTCTTAGCACTATGGCTCATGGTGAAGGGATATACAGATCCGTCAACCTATACACCTGATCCTTCCTCTGTTGAAAGGGCACATGGTTCGTCAGCCCCGCACTCACCCTTCCTCTGGGGACCCTCTTTGTTTCCATAACTTAAAATATTTTCTAAAACATCATTCTGCTCTTTCTTTTCTTTCTTAAAATCTGTTTTCTTTCTTTCTTGTACTAATTACTGGTTTTTCATTTGTCTAATGATGTTCTGGAACTTCACGGGATTTCTCTGTAAAACTTGCGAAGATGAAAACTGAATAAAAGTTCTCAAATCTAATCAATTGAATCGAATAAATCTTTTGAAATGAAGCGGAAATGAATAAGGAATCAGATTCTGGAATTTCGTTATCTGTTGAAGAAATGAATTGTAACTATCTGATGAAGAAATGAATAGTAATTATCTGTTGAAGAAATGAACAGTAACTATCTGTTGAAGAAATGAACAGTAGGTAACCGTCAACAGACTCTGTCAGGCCTCGTGCTCACAACGAATAAACACATGCGGAAGCTATCAAAAAGTGGGTAAAATTTTCGCTTTTAGGCCCGACGGTTTAAAACGATATAAGTTAAAATAATGCGATACTCAAAATAAGATCCCAGTTTAAAACCAATAAGGCAACCTGCCAACAAATAATAGCATACAGTACAAAGAAAACATGTATCAGACTCCAAACACTGGATACAAGGACAAAGCACAGGGCATCCCCTGGCATAACTGATACATATATATACGTATGCTATAGGCGACTGGGACACACTAGCCACCTCCCGGGGCACCACCAGCTGGGCTAAAACCACGACCAGCTGTAAATACCAGATGCATCAATAACTCGGCCTGCTGTTGCCCAGCCTATGGACTGTGGTAGTTAGCCACTCGGTGCATAGGGGCTAACATAACCCAGCAGGGGAGATGAGAGTGCGGTATTGCCGCTCGCTCTCGCAACCTGGTAAGAAACAAAACAAGAACGACGCAACGATGGCAATGAAACTGGAATGAGATGCAAATACGTGTATGCACATGCTGGACAATAATAAGCATATCAACATATGCGCAACAACAATACCAACAGCATGTATACAACACATAACACACAACCATCTCATCCATCTGTAGCCTCAACAGGCAAACAAACACATAAGCCAGCAAAGCCATCTTACAATTCACCCAAGCTGTCACCTTGCTGAAATATAAGCTCAACCCGTACCTTATACTGAGCAACAACTAACCCTGCGAGAAATCCCGAAGACTCTGGTAAAAGCCTGTTAAACACACGGCATACAAAACGTAAATCTAACAGATTTCTACTCAAGCTCACGGCTGGGAGTCTCACTTCGACCAGCTATCCAAATACCTCAAACATTCATAGAAAGCTTAAGAATTAAGGCTAGAAACAAGGTCTCACCGAAAACCAGAACGTAGTTCTACCAACTCGACGCAACACTCGAATGGCAGCAACTTCGCGTTCCTCGACTAGCCAACTACAGCTTCTAAAACTGGTATGAATTGGAAGAGCTTCTCAAGAGGAGTCCAACGCTACCTCGCACGAGCAGAACAACCACCAGAAACGACGGGAAATCGCCGGAAAGCTCACGACTGAACAGTGTTCTAGGGTTCAAAAGATAAGGAACGAAAGGCTGGAAATATCGCTAAGTATGGGAAAAGAATTCACAAAACGAAGACCAAGTCTTCCTATAAATAGCACTAGCATCGACTGGAAAACAACACTAAGAATTGTCCTCCGACAAAACCAGTCGACACAACAATTCCCATAACAACAGTCGCAAGAACCAACAGCTGAACAAATCTCAAGTCACGCTAAACAAATCCAGTCGCTAGCTACAGTAGCGAACAATCTCTCAAAGCTGGACAACCGGACGCTGCTTCGAAAATACAAGAGCTGGACAACCAGTCGACCGGACGCTAAAATCACAAAAAGGCAAACCATCGACTGGTCCTCTAAACGGCGTCGCACTACCAGCAGCTGGGTATCCAGTCGCAAGACGAAACAACGCAAAAAGCTTCCCTCGTCTGGTACCAGATACGAAACACAATCAGTCGCAAGCTACAAAACTTTGACCCGCGTTGACCATTGCTCTCGACTGATCATCCAGACGCAACAACTCCTCGCAGCTGGTACCAGTCGCAATACCCCAAACGACGACGTATAGCGCTCAACACAAAACACGCTACTAAACTCTCGACTGGTTCCTCGACTGGTCTCTTCACCAGCGACCACAACACAATTCACTAACGCATCTGCAGCATTACAAAACGCGCTTCGACTGGTTTTTCGCCACCGACCAGCTTTTGCCTCAAAGCTCAAACACACGAAAACATCCAGAATTGCTCAACACACGAAATGGAACCCGAAAATGCAACTCAAAACAGATATCTAAGCACGAAATCTCATGATCAACCGATTAATTCCGATAATTAATCCTTAATACAAAATCAGGTCTCACACATTTAGTTCCTATAACAGTTTGATTATATGGTCTAGAAACTAAATACCAACATTATTTCTCTCAAAATTGACTAAGTTCTTCCTCATATTTTCTATCCAACTATGATAAACCAAGGGCCCATCTATATTCTTAGGTTCTATATGAAAGAAAATACCCATTCATCATTTGACCTCTAGTTCTCAAATGAGCTACATGGCTACCTATGCCCAACTCAGTTAGATGATTTATGTTCCACCGGAAACATGGTCCAAAGGGATCCGAATCAACAACTGTTGTCTCTTCTGAATTATCGTGATCTGTTCTATCATGTTATGGATGTCTTCAGCTTGATTTCCATGATATGTTTGTTCTGTTCGTCAGCTGGAATGTCATTTTGTTCATCAGCTAGATGGCCATTCTGGTCATTAGCTGTATTTATAGGATATAGACGATTAGTGAACATGCAGTTCTCCTAACTTGAATCACATCATCATTTGTACAATCAAAATTAGTCATTTCTAAATCTATTACTTAAATCATATAAAGTAACAGTAGAAATAGGATTAATGGACAATTCATCAAATATAACATGAACATATTATTCAACTATTAGAGTTCTATGATTAAATACACAATAAGCTTTACTGACAACTAAAAATATCCTAAAAAGATCCAACATCATATCTAGCATCAAAGGAAGAAAAATGGTTTTTACCATTACTAATGAAGCATTTGTATTCAAATACACGGAATAAGCTATTTAAGATTGTTTACCATTTATGGTCTCATACGGTGTTTTTCCAAAAAGTTTATCACTCATCGATCTGTTCGGCATGAAGTGTTCACTGCTTCAGCCTAAAACTTTAGAAAATCGGGGAATCGGCGAGCATTGTTCTCGTAGCCTCTTTTGAAGTTTGGTTCCTTCTTCAACTAAATCATTCCAATGAGGAGATCGAGCTATAGATAAATCATGCCTACTTACTTGGTTTTCAAGATAGGAGGATAAAATTGGATTCGTGAATTTAGTACCACGATTACTCGTCATCCAATTAACGAACAAGATTTTGATTTGAATACATTCAAACTTCTGATCACTTTGGTAGCAGTTAGAACTTTTAATGCTTTAAAAAATACCCAAATGAACATTGAGTAATCATCAATGATACCAGAATGTACTTCATTTCCCCTGAACTTGTTATTGGTATAGGATCGAATAAGTTATATACAACAACCTTAAGCTTGGGGTGGAGTAGTTGCACCATTTGTTTTCAAAACATAATAGCTTGCCCAACTGACATACAGAACAAGCTTTGTCTTTGCAAAAATCAGCGTACAATCCAATGTCCAAATCATGCTTATTTAGACTGAAATTATTTTGAATTCCATATGATTCAAACCCAAATTATGTTCAAGTGGGTAAGCTGCTGAATAATAATAATAAAAAAGATATTTTAAGTTTTTCAAAAGAATATAAATTCTTGCATATAGGTCTTATTCAGATTGCTTTTAGACCTCTCACTTTAGAAGGTCTCCCTGAAAGTTTTATTGCTGCTCTACGTGATGGTAGAAATTTAAATTGGAAACAATCATTAATAAGTATAATAGAATCAAGTCTGTCCCATGGTCCAGTCTATTTTTATATTTATCCAAATCTTTCATTATCTCTTTCTGATGTTAATATTTTAGATGCTTTAATGTTAAATATTAAAACTCATGGATATAATTATATGGAAGGAACAGAAGTAATATGTATCTGTTATCGTATTTATTATAAACCGCTTTATACCTTAAACCCAATGTGTAAAAGAATTGAATTATTATTATTATTATTATTATTATTATTATTATTATTATTATTATTGTTATTATTTTTTTATTATTATCATCATCATATCATCATTATTATTTATTTTTATTATGATTATTACTATTAGTATTATTAATATTAAAACTATTATTATTATTATTACTATTATTATTGTATTATCACTATTATTAATATCATTTTTATTATTATTATTATTACTATTATTAATATCATCATCATCATCATCATCATCATTATTATTATCATTATTATTATTATTATTATTATTTGATAGGACCGATTTCTAATCACGCACGACAATGAAAAAAATCGGGAAAAGATACGCGTGATCTGAAAGATAAAGAAATTGAGCTGCAATAGGTCTGGTTTTTTAAAACTCCGAGAAGTACATCAGATTTGGTATAAAAACCAAATTGGAAAACATCTGATATATTCTATTCAACTAGTTTAAAAATACAGTTTGTTAAAAACAGCTTTTAAACATGAATGTAGAAAGCTATTAAAATCAATACGTTGAAATTTGTTTACGGAAGTTCGTAGCTCAATCTCCTATGTATCCCCTTCTTTCCAACTGAAAGGCTTCACTAAAGACTTTGATCATACAAAAAATTTATATTTCTCACTCTGCTGGGACTTCTTATCCACTGCCCAAAAATATGTGGCTTACGTGAGTTTACATGTTGGAATTGATTGAGATATGCTTTGATTCACGTATTATACATTGTATGCATTGAGCATTGATATTGATTGGCATCACGCATACATATTGAGCCTGAAACGACAGATTTGATTTGATAACCTGATTGGGTGCCACGTTGTGACTAAACTCCTAGACTCTTCTTTGTACAACTGCTCGCAAGCTGTGTCAACTCAAACTTAAGAACATGTTTAACGTCTCTGTTCAAAGACTACAAAACTAAGTTTTATGTTTTCGTGTCAAGACTCTGTTTGTTCTTTCATCGTACATAGGTAGGCGTGACCATTTAATGTCTTTGTACTTGTTCTGAACCTTATGTAGATATTGCAAATCAGTTTGAACTACTTAATCCAGTCTCCAAGAGAGCTCGTGTTCAAACTGTTTTGCTTCGTGATCTGATTTGCTCTGAGCTGATACCTCCTGAGCTGAATGCCTCTGAGCTTATCTGCTCTGTGCTGTTCTAATCTGAGTCTTGCTCTGATCAGCTCTTCAACCTTATTTCTTCTTCCTCTTAACTGATCGCCTCTCAGCTGATCTCCTTTCAGCTGATTGTCTCTCAGCTGATGAACTACGAATTTCCCTCTAAGCTGTTTTTGCTCTAATATGCTTCATTCTTTTCTGTTCTGTTCTGATCTGTTTCTGTGATTCTTCTCTAAGAAGCTCTTGTTCTTATCTGCTCTGATCTGAATCTCTCATCTGTTCTTTTCTGAGCTGTTCTGGTCGATGTCTTAGTTCATTCAGCCCTCAGCTGAACTGCTATAAGCTTTAATCTGAATCGCTCTGCTCTAAACTTATCTGTATCTCTAATCTATGAGTCTTTTCGTATAAGCTGATTTGCTTTCGATCTCTTAACTGAATCGCTCTGACTTGATCTTATACGAAGCTTCATATGATCTTATTCTCCTCAGCTGAGCTAGTTCTTCGCTTATACTGTCTAGTTCTTCAGCTCAACTTAGCTCTATCTGATCTACTGGTCAGCTTAGCATCCGCACTCACGTAAACTGTTATGTAAAAAAAAAACAAGTTTTGTGTTTATCAAAACTAAGATTTGAGCTGTTAACATATCCAACATTGTGTTGTTGTTGTTATTATTATTATTATTATTATTATTATTATTATTATTATTATTATTATTATTAATTATTCTTATTCATTATTATTATTATTATTATTATTATTATTATTACCACCCAAACTGAGTCCAAGTAGGTAAGCTGCTGAAATCTCTCTTTCATGTTTCCATTTGCGTTATTCAATCACAACTATCAATATTCAATCGTATGACGCGGTTGAGTCTCACTCCTCCGCTTGCAAACTGTCTATTACTCGGCACTTATTATATATATATATATATAGAGTGT
The DNA here is from genome assembly GCA_001598015.1 of Dorcoceras hygrometricum. Taxonomy (NCBI): domain Eukaryota; kingdom Viridiplantae; phylum Streptophyta; class Magnoliopsida; order Lamiales; family Gesneriaceae; genus Dorcoceras; species Dorcoceras hygrometricum. The sequence goes on from KQ993010.1 coordinate 283,320, forward strand.
AGAATTACTGAAAAAAGGAAAGCTGGGCATCTTTTCTTCGAAAGTAGTCCTCAATATTATATCATATTTAACAGTCAACTTATTATTTTATATTCCTAAATTACATATATATTACACTCACACGCACACGTACATAAGCAAGAAGGGTCGAAACGGTTCCTGTAATACAGGTCATAGTCGGACTGAATTGGTTGTGCTGTTTGCAGTTGTGGGTTCTGTTGCTCATTGCTTTCAAAAGAAGATTTCGACTGTTTTGATCATCTTTTCTTTTTGTGGGTTCCTCGATTTCCGCGTTTGTCAGGTAACTATCCGGGAAAGAATAGATTTTGAGCTATAATTTCATCTATCATTTAGTTTGTTTTTATCCTCCTTCGTTTGTGTTGTTTAAATCATGGAAATGGTTCTTTTTAGGATTTAAGGGATTTGGGGTTTCTTGTAGAGGGGCTGAAAAATGGTAGATCTGATTAAGATTCCACTTTCACTGGAAATTGGGGTCTATTTATGATGTGATTGTATTTACTGTGTAAATTGCTTCCTCAATCTCGTTAGTTCTCCACAATTGGTTAAACTGGGGATTGCGTAAATTGAGTTGATAGGTTTCTTTTACCTGAGATTTTGAAACTTCAAACAGACCGCCTCACTATCTTTGTGAGGTGAAAAAATCTGTTACGATGCCGTCTATTGAGCTGTAAAATTGGAGGGATCATGGACTTCATTGCTTAAATTGATCAAATTTGTTAAGTTTCTTTTAGCTGAGATTTTGAAACTTCCAGCAGACTGCCTCACTGTTTCTGTGAAGTGAAAACAATCTGTTACAAATGCTGTCTATTGAGCTGTAAAATTCGAAGAATCTGGACTTCAGTTTGGCACTCGATATGGAGGAATTATTTCTTGGAACTGAAACTTTGTTTGAAAAATGAAACGCCTTCAAGCTATTGGACTAAGTTCTTTAAAATTCAGTAGAGTCAAATGAAGAACATTGATTGGATGACTATATGCATTTAAGTTAATTGAGACAATGGAATTGCTTTTCAAGATTTTTTTATTGTTTTTTAGTTTTTGTGCATAAACTACGATTTCAGAACCAATATAATAATTCATGGACGTAATGAGAGATGCAATGATTGAAATGCAGCTTTCTTCAGGTTTCTAATCCAGGTTCTTTAGAAGTGAAAAATCATGAGTTGTTTCGGCTGTTGTGGGGAAGACGATATGCATAAAGCCGCTGATAATGGGCCATACCGGACAACTCATTCGGCAGGTCAGGTTCTTCGTCTGAGTTCTGTTTTTTAGAATTTATGAATTAATTGCCAAATTTTAGCTTTTATAGATTGGATGAACGGGAAATATCTTTGCTGGGTGGAGCTACATTATTTTTCATTTGATAAGTCGACTTGGATTGTAGTTCACAATACATGGATACTCCCTTCCTATACTTGCTGGATACAAATAGTTGACACATACCTGCCATTTGAATTCCTAACTTAGATTCTACAAAAGTATTCAAAAATTCAAATGAAAGGAAAACTGAGGATATTACATACATTATGGTGAAAAACTGCAATATTAATGTGTCTAACATGGTGTTAGTCATTCTTAAATGTCTAAAAGTTCTCTGTGTCTCATTAAAATAAGTTAGAAATCATCACCTCGGCATACAAAGATATGCGATGAAGACACGTGAAAAAAACTTTGATACTTGCATTAATAAAAGATGTAACCTCGTGTTCCGTCTTTTCAATTGATCTGAATTGTTAATGTGATGTGGAGTTCATCATAGTGTTTTCTGATGGTGAATCCTCGTGCTCACCCCTGGCTGCATTTCTTGGTCAATCATTGAAGATATTCTATTTCTGATTGTTAAATCATCTGCGATTTGTACAGGAAACCCTGCAGCCTATCGTGCCACAGAAGTAGCACAAAAAGAGAGACAAACCATTAACGTCCAGCCAATTTCCGTCCCCGTCATTTCAGTCGATGAATTAAAGGATATTACAGATAATTTTGGTGCAAAGTCTTTGATCGGTGAGGGATCATATGGAAGGGTGTTCTATGGCATCTTGAAAAGTGAACGAAAGGCTGCAATAAAAAAGTTGGACTCTAGCAAACAGCCAGACCAAGAATTTTTGGCTCAGGTTCTCCATGAACGCGGTGCTTGTTTGTTTTGCTTCATTGGTAGCAGTTTCAAGAAAGTTTATAGTATTTAGTATTTGTCTTCAGGTTTCTACGGTTTCTAGACTAAAGCACGAAAATGTGGTTGAGCTACTTGGGTATTGTGTGGATAGTGGTCTCCGCGTCCTTGCTTATGAGTATGCTCCTAATGGATCATTGCACGACATTCTCCATGGTGAATCATCTTCTAATCCGCCTCTTGAATTACCAGAAATCCCTATGTTTTCCTCATACATATCGATCAAATTCATTGTTTAATTTGATATAATTATTTTTAACAATTGAAAATGCTGCGAACTTTAGTTGATGTGTTGAAATTTTTTACTAGAATACATCTGTGGATACTAAGTTCTGTATCTAAGATTTTGATATTGAGGTGAAGATGGATACAAAAGTATTATCCTTTTCATGGCATGATCTATATCTTCCTGTATACCTCTACATTTTCCCCCGGAGTGTTCTGTTATTTTGGTAACATATCCACGTATGTCTTGGCTTCTTGGTCTCTGACTTGTGCCTGCGGATAAAATAATACTCACTCAAACCTATGTCTCGAATTACATATCATTTGGCTTTTCAATGCAGGACGAAAGGGCGTGAAAGGAGCACAACCAGGTCCAGTTTTATCATGGGCCCAGAGGGTCAAAATCGCAGTTGGAGCTGCAAAAGGCCTAGAATATTTGCATGAGAAGGCACAACCTCACATAGTTCATCGTGATATAAAGTCCAGCAATGTGTTACTGTTTGATGATGATGTTGCCAAGATTGCTGATTACGATTTGTCAAACCAAGGCCCTGATATGGCAGCTCGGCTCCATTCAACTCGTGTTCTTGGAACTTTTGGTTATCACGCCCCTGAGTATGCTCTTTTTCTGAGTGTTCTATTATACACAGTTATATCAAGTTATTTAACACATGATATAGCTTTTGCCCCTTCGTATTCCAATCTACGGAAATAAACAATTATGAAGTCTTTCTGTTTGGATACAGAAGGTGGATCATCGATTAGATTCTCTTTCAAAAAATTTGCTTGTTTAAAAAAGTTAAGTTTGAGTGCCTTTATATTTATGAAAGCGCTTCAAAAATCCAAACTGAGGAAGCCTAAATATCATATGGCTTTTCGGTTTCTGTTTAGGCTTCTTTTTATAGATGAAAGTAGCTCCTTTGTTCATTGTTGTAATGAAAAACATAAATCTTCATGAATTCATCTCTCGGAAAAAGCACTTAAAAATCCTGTGCTTAATTAATTAATCAGTCTTTCTTAAGTAAGTTCTTCTGTATCGAACTTTCTAATCTATTGACATAAAACTCAGATTTTTTTTCCCAAGATTGTCTCTGAATCATTCACTTTCGGTGGTAGATATGCAATGACTGGGCAGCTAAGTTCAAAGAGTGATGTGTATAGCTTTGGTGTGGTGCTCCTCGAACTCTTGACTGGACGTAAACCAGTTGATAACACATTGCCGAGGACACAACAGAGTCTTGTCACATGGGTAAACCATGCCATTTTTTACTGATTATTTTCCAAAAGTTATTTTTCTCATTCATCTCAAATTCTGCTTTCCTCTGCTATTGATCGGGATGTAAATTATTTGAAATTAGGCCACACCAAAACTTAGTGAAGACAAGGTCAGGCAGTGTGTTGATGCGAGACTGAATGGCGAGTATCCTCCGAAGGCAGTTGCAAAGGTACATCGCCATCTGTTTTCCAACAGGGTACAACATCATGAGTTTGTCACTGATAATATTGAGAAACTTAAATAATGATAATAATATAGCCATAAGTAATAAAACACGGTCCACTCAGTCTTTGTTAGTTAGAAATATAATTCTCATTTCTTTATGCTATATGTAAAAACAATTAAATACATCAAATCTATATCTTGTATACTTATCATGTAAGAGCATATCATAGTATCTACATTTAGCCTCTTTTTGTATGGTATGTTTTTTAAAAGTACTCCAGAAAACGTGTATGCTTCGATTGCTATTCTTATTACCATAAAATCCAATATCAGAAAATAATATTTGGCATCTGATTATCATATTCTTGTGTTGGTTAACACGTGCAGCTGGCTGCAGTTGCTGCCTTGTGTGTGCAATATGAAGCAGATTTCCGCCCAAACATGAGCATCGTGGTGAAAGCCCTCCAGCCACTGTTGAATACTCGACCTGGACCTGCTACCGACACTCCGAACTTGTGAAGTTCTTCAACACGTTTGTAATCGTCATCAAATTTAATTATCTCCTAGCTTGTAGCTGCTGAGTATTTGTATTGTTTGTACCGTTGGTGGCAGGAGGAACTTGTCCTCTGTGCAATGTTATGGTCATTGAATTGTTTTGAAAGTCTGATAGTGATGATATTCTATGAATGAAAAAGTCTACCAGGACTGCTGGCCCGGTAAGCACTCGACTCTGTATAAATTATAAAATTACTTCTACTACTTGGGTTTTTGATGGCCAAGTAAATAACTTTCCCTTTCGTTTACATTTTTATTAGATATTGTTGTAAAAAAGGAAAATGTTGAAGATTATAGTTTGTCTTCAATGGTTTGATCATCTTGATTGTACGTGAGTTATCATCGTGGCTTGAAGTCGAGAGATTAATTCTTTTATGTCGTGAGAAATTAATCCTGCTTTGTGTGGTTTCAATGAAGACCATGATTATTTTTTGTTTTAAAGGTTAACTTATCAATGGGCTAACCTTTTATATATGTCAGAGATCTTGATCCATATATAATTTTAAATTGACGGATATGCACGAATAAGCATGAATCTGAAGAGATGACATATATATAATGGATTAACTTCGATTTCTTAGAATTTATACATTGAACTTTTAGTGGACCTGGATATTAAAATTGAGTTTTACAGTGTTATGGTGACCAAATGGAGAAGTTACATTTTCAACTCTTTACGATTTAATATTAGTTTTCAACTTTTTTTCTTTTTCTTTTTTTTTTCCCTGCAATTTGACTTTTTTTTTTGTTTAGTGCATGGTAGTGTGTTTTTTACTTACTGAAAATTATTAAAATTACGGAGAAAAAGAATATGATAAAGTAGACTATGTGTCATTTATGGTAACATGAAAGGAACCAAATTGAGAGAAATAAAAATTAGAAGCAAAATTATAATTTTTGGTTAACAAATTAGGCATTTTTTCAGACTACATTTAAATAAAATGTAAAGTAAGAAAAACATTTACTTTAATCTTAATGTTCTATATTAGTCATTATTTTATAGATTAAATTAACTTTTTCCACAAAAATGTAATAATACCAGGACGTGCAAAACTTTGATTCACCAAATTTTTGTAAAGCTCGGAAAATAATATTTTTTCCTATTATTGTACATAATATGCAATATTATATTCTGCCCTGGTGACTATTTTAAGATCCAAATATTAAATTAGATGACTACTTAGGTGGAATAAGCATGGAGAGTTTTTCATTTATTTATTTAGATTATGAACTCATGCGTCTTCCCCTCGTTCGAGAGATTATGCCAACAGACCAAAAGTGCGTGGCATTGACAAAAAATAGTTGAAAATGTTGTCCAGTGAATGTGTGTTGACACCAATCAACTAAACAGTAAATCTAGAAAACTGTATTGGGTGACAGAAATGATGATGCAGAATAATCCAAGTGTCATATTTTTTAGGATTCATGATTCTTTAAAAACATATGTGTCCCTCTAGAGCTTTTAATATCTTTGGTTGCTTCTTGTTGTTCAGCTCTAATTCATGCCCGTATACGAATGAACCTGGTCGTTGTTCAGCTCTACTTTGGGAATATCTTGAGTAATCTCTACTGGAAGCTGATAGAAGCATTTCGTTTACTCTACCAACCCATTTGACTTCTCAACAATCCAATTGTCATTATATATGTTACTGTATGATTCTTCTTGTACGGCCTTTTTTAGAAAAATAATATTAAAAAAAAGAAATTGTAAAAATACTGTAAACTGTAGGGTGGTGTAGATTTATAACAATTCGGAGTTTTCTGAGCGAGAGAGAGCACGAGATTCGTAATTTTTTTTTATTGTTAAATAATAGAATCCAGAGTTAGAGTTCATAAAACCACAGATTTTATCACAAACTTCGCCTACTGACTCAGTTCGTTCATTCGATTTCATATTCAATTCTTTCCTTCAATTTCATACTCAATCGATCGTCCGATTTCATCACGCTGAATTCATCCATCCGATTTCAGCATGCTCGTTCACTCATACTATTCAACGTATATTTATATAGTTGAATGAATTTCTATCTTTGTAGAACTATATATATATTCATACGGTCTTGTTAAATTTGTATATAATATATATATCCATTAACTGATGATATTATGTGTGTTTTAGGTAATTAAAGGACATGTAATTATTATATTAAATGAAATATTTTCTTAATCCTTTATTTTATTTTCATGTATATTTTTTATGTACATTATATATGTTTTCAAGTTATAATCGAAGTCTTGTGTCGGAGTATTTCGTAGCAACGATGACAATGTTATTATTGTGCATATTTGATTTTTTAGGTAATTGAACTATTTGCTATTATCCCCTTTATTTAACTACTCAAATTTTCAAATTAAGACTATATTTTTATTAATGTAAACATTTAACTTAATCGTGTGTAGATTTTAACTTTTGTGCGTTACATGACTTTTGTTGGATAAATTAAAGTGCATAATTAATATTTGACACATATGAAAGATTTTACATATATATCATATAAATTAGGACAAAAAATCATTTACGTTTAGCCGATAATACATTTTACCATCACAACCATTGAGATATGGTGTATAGATGGAGTCATTAATGTAAAGTTAGAAGGATTGTAATTATAGCATTATTGTCATTAATAATTTTCGTAATTAAGTAATTACGATTATATTATTTTAGTTAAAATAACTAAAAAAATTGAATTATATTGTTTTAATTTTATTTTTCACTCACTCGAAAATATTTTAATTATATATATTATTAGTATTATTTTTCATATATTTAATTTTTAGATTTAATATTTATAATATAATTTTTATTAATTATAAACTATATTTTATTGTATTTAATTTAAATTTTAATTATGTACATTTGTAAATTAGTTAAAAAAAATTTGAAACTTAACAATATTTGTAATGAAGTGTATGAATTACGTATGAACGAACGAATAAAGAGAATTTTATATTGAAAACTAAAATTGGAAGTTCCAACAGATCCAAATTTACGTTTCAAATTTATTATTTGTTTTTTCCATTTTATCTGAATTATTGAAATTTAAATATCAATTTCTAATTTAATTTTCGGTCATGTATGTTTTTAACTTTTTTTTTTCTTTTTCAGTTTTACTCATTTTTTTAATGTATATTTATGTTTGATACATATGCTTAATTTAGATGTAATTTTCTTTTTATTTGAAATGTGGTTTTAGGATTAAATTACAATTTTGATTTACAGCGTTTTAGTTAGTGGTAATAAACTGAAAAAGTGAAATGTTTCTAAATGATTAATTAATAATTTTCATTGACCGATTTATAATTAGTGGTAATAAATTGAAATATTCTTATACTATATATTAGTTTTCTACGTACAGAAATGGATACTGTGAAGTCCTATCTACTTTGGTGGCTATGTTTTTGTTATTAATGGAAGGGTTGGATACAGAATTTGTGAAAACCTAGAAATTCAGCCAACGAAAAAAAAAAACTCAGCTTTGACTAAGTCAACTCAGATCTGAGACAGTCAACGGTCAACTCAGATTTGGGACAGTCAACAGGCAACTCAGATCTGGACAGTCAACTCAGCTGGTCAACAGTCAACTCAGATTTAGAACGGTCAACTCAGATTTGGAAAAAGTCAACTCAGCTTTGACTAAGGCAACTCGGCTCACGAATTTCAGCAAGCTGCTTGAAACGAACCAGACTCTAGAATTTTTTTTTTAAAACATATGCGGAAGCAAACATAAACTTAAATTATGACTCGTTCTTTTCTAAAATATTTCTAAATAATTTTCTCAAAAATACTTTAAACATGAATTAAGGAATATTTAAAACGTTGAAACATTCAAGTGGAATAAATTCACTGAGTAAAAATACTGAAAGTAAACATGTTTAAAAACCAATATCTAAAACTGTATCGATACAACAGATTAAAACATAAAGACGGTCACGGGGTACTGCTGCAACAGGCGCTCAAACGTCCTCACCGCCAGTCGGGATATACTCATCGGCATGGTCATCACCTGCACCATTTAAACATAGTGAGTCTAGGGGCTCAGCATGCTCTATCGTAATACATAACAAAGTACATACTAATAAAATCGCATGCAAGCACATACTTGTAATTAAAATAACGTTAAAGCGTGAATGCGTGCATGATCTTAAAACATTTCATATCATAACATATCATATAACATATAAGGCATGATATAACGTAACCTGAAAAGCGTATGAGTCGTATCAGTGAATGTGACCGACGTATGACTGATCAGTCGTAATAACCAACGTACGCCAAGACCTCGGACTTATCCACTCGACAAATGGTAACCACTTGGAAAGTCCGAAGGAGGGTAGTTCGATAGATCACCAGGTCACTATCTATCTGCATGCTCAGAACATCACAATGTTCCCTACCAATGAAACATGGTACTTCGCATCGCAGATACTAGTCTCGAACTCGGGCGGCCTTATCCTCATTTTGACGGCCAAATCGACTAGGAACATGTTCAGAATACACAGTGACTATTATATGTGTTTCATGATAGCCGTCATACCCACTATCACATCTAACATACACTTCGGTGTATTCTAGGTCTTTACTCAACGCAATTGTTAATCATTATACAACACAATGAAAGTAAAGAATGCCATATAAATAAATGCGAATATCATATATAAAGATTGTTTCATACAAGAGTCTATAAACCCACACGCCACAAGTTGGCTAGTTGGGCATCTACTCTAACAAGGGGATCTCCGGGCCCGGCTACCCGGCTAACTCCCATCATAGAACTGTGCCACATCACTTCAATCCCTCGGGTTTTAACTTAAAAAGAGACATGCTTGATCGTTTCATAAAATCTCATGATGCGTGAATTTCTTAAAATCATGCAATTTAAAAGCTTAGCCCGTTAATGTATGTTTAATCATTTCTTTTAAAATATTTACGTACATAAAATACTACATATATAATTAAATATACATTTACGGGCTTCTATATTTTTTTACTTCGGTCAAGGATTGGTTCCGGGCCTGACTCGCTACTTCTAGACTAATCATAGCTCTTTACACGCTCGATGAAACGAATGTTCACCTTCTTTAATTATTTTTGCCTAATTAAATTAAATTTAGACTTCTTAAAATTAAGGCTAAATATGACTAATACAATCAATTTTGACTTCTCGAGATCAATTTGGACTTATAAAAATCGATTTTGACTTTGAAAGTCATTTTAAATCAATTTTGACCTCGAAAGCCGATTTTGACTAAAAGCTCTTTACACGCTCGATGAAACGAATGTTCACCTTCTTTAATTATTTTTGCCTAATTAAATTAAATTTAGACTTCTTAAAATTAAGGCTAAATATGACTAATACAATCAATTTTGACTTCTCGAGATCAATTTGGACTTATAAAAATCGATTTTGACTTTGAAAGTCATTTTAAATCAATTTTGACCTCGAAAGCCGATTTTGACTAAAAGAACGATTTTGACCTAATTAAATCCCAAAAAATAAATTTTGACTCCAATAAAATTCCAAAGGCCCCAATTCTGGCTATTTTATTTAAAATTGGACCTTTGACATAATAATTAAAATAACAGATCCCTAATTAAAATAACTTGGACCGATTTTAAAATATTTTACTCGAGACTCAAAGAACCTGTCCGGTCCAACCGAACCAATCCACCAAAGAAACCTAAACCGCACGCCCTCCTCCCACGCGCGTGCCGCCGGACCACCTTCTGGTTTTCGCGATCGTTCTCCCTGCTCCGGCCACCACTGGCCAGAGCCCCATCGGCTGGATCACCCCCAGGTCCAGCTGGTCCTAACTTGATCGACCTTGGTTCAAACTATGGGCTAACCAGGGAGAACTGGTCGAAGGAAGGGGACGCACCAGTCATGCAGCGCGATGCACCACCATCGGTCTCCACTGCTCTACCTGGTTCACCCGACCACCTAGCCACCTTCCTACCACGATCTAGACCACCATGAGTCCCCTAGGAACCTCTAGGACCGAGCCATCACCCCTGAAAATCGCCATGACCGAAGCCTCAATAGAAGGAAGCAAACCATGTCAAAAATCGTGAAGCCCATGCATGAATTTCGAACCAAGAAGAATTGATCTAAACATTTTGCATCAAAATCACACCATAATTTCTTAAAAACAGAATAATACAGTTTAAATGGTGAGAAAAATGATTGATATCACAAGCCTGGTTTGAAGGAGACGAAGATTTGAGAGGTACGGACGTTGTAGACGTGAGATCGGGGCGTAACCGACTTTGGATCACCAAGTTTCTTCAATGGCTGAATGGTTTTCGAAATTTGTGTGTTCGAGGAGTGGAGAGGACGGCTGATGCATGTATTGGAGGCTAGGTTATGAATATGCCTAATATGATCCCTATGGCTTTAATTAAGAAAAATACCGGTTTGCCCTTCTAATTAAATTAAAAGGTGCTTAAAACTCATAGTTGGACTTTAATGGTTACATAATTTCGAAATCTAAGCCTCCTCATAATTTAAAATGTCCAAAAACTCAATATACCAGTCCGTATAGGTGAAAAACGGGTTCTCCTCCAAGATAGTTATAAAAATCCTAATTTTCAAAAATAGTTGCTTAAATTAAAATAAATTCATTCTTAAAATCTCATAACTTAAAATTTTCAAATGATTTTCATTCCGGTTGACCCTAATCTCGCCTACCCGTCCGTAGCTCAAGCAGGCTGAAAAATAACACATGCATACCATGCAGCATAAAACCATAAATAAATCACATAAAATGGCATGTAATCATCTAAAAATATTTTTCCCCTAGTCATGCACTCATTTCTACGTAGTCAGGAAATTCTAGGCGTTACGATGCTACACGCGTACAGATCAGATTTCGTTTGGAAAGCTAATCTTCAACAATCGTAACTGCCGATTTAGGAAGATTAATGGCCAATTAAACCATCCAATTCAATGCCTAACCGTTACTCTCGTAACATCCAGTTTAATGGCCATTAAATCTGGAATTCATGTCTGTAACGGTTGACCTTTGACATCCATGTTTCTACACCTATAAATACCTTGCTATGACATCAGATTACCCTCACTCATTCCGAAAATTTTCAGTAAAACACCAGTAAGCTCTCACGTTGAAACCCTGCACAAGCTGTATCACAGCGCTGCATGAAGTTCACCAGATTTCGTACATCACATTTGGCCTGAGCTGAATACTGTTCTGCACTTTGAACCACACAAATTCTGGAGACTGTAAGTGGGCTTTTGTTATATATATTCGTTTCAAATATTATATTATATTCATGCTACGTTCTGTTCTGCATTATCATTCGAGCTTTCATTTCGTGTCGAGTTCATGCTATGATCTATGCTCTGGTTTAGCACTTATGTTTCTGTCGTAATATGGTTCTACGGAATATTCCGTACTCTGAGTTACAAGGTGTAACTATGGCCTCGACCCATTAGAGGAGTAAAATTAGTGACTGATCAGTAAACCATACAAACGAAGTGACTATCAGTGCTACCTGTTCTCTATGACATGTTATGATCTGTTATATGCTCTGTTCTGAATTTGTATATGTATATTTTGTGATGCTCGAATGATCTCCCCCACTTGCTGAGTGTTTCCCCAAAACACTCACCCCTTACTTCTCCCACCCAGATAAAGCTGAAGAACATATTGAAAAAGAAGAACAAGAGATGTTGAAGACTTAGTATTATTTAATGTAATTTTCGCTTCCGCAACTTTGATTACTTTTGAGTTGTAAAGACAATAATTTTTAATTATGTAAAAGACTGGTTTGAGCTATACTATGATACTTAATATTTTACAATTTCATAATTGTTTAATATTATCGATGTCATGAGTCTTGGTCTGGGGGCGTGACAGTATTCCCGCAACTAGGCCCATGAGAATCTACCGGTATTTCATTTTCTCGATTGATAGATGATGTTCATCGCATGCTTACAATTGACCAATCTCAGTTTCGCATTAAACTGTAAAATAAATATTTCTAACATGATGTCTAGTTACATTGAAGAACACGTCAACATAACAGATGATGATAGTCTGCAATTTATGCTTGATTTGCCAACATTAGGATGTCTTTATCTTATATGTGGAGACAATCCCGTTATCTGACGACATGACACATGATGATCCTCAGTCATTCACGTATATCATCATGCAACAGGGCCGTATACATATCCTGGTGAACATCATAGATCGTCGACATTGTCATGGAGCAACATGGAGGGTTGGCATCATAATATCCATAATCATATTGAAATGGAGCATGCATGGGGTTGAATACAACAATGTATGATGATTTTATTTGTGGTGATTTGGATCATCATATCACATCACAAACTAAAGAATATGTTGCTTGGGGTCAAATTCATGTTATTATCTTTGCGTTGTTTCTAGCACTGTTATTACTATCGTGCTATGGGCCTACATAATTCTGCACTCTGAATCATATGATATGATTAAGGCCTCGTCCCATTAGAAGAGTAAAAATTAGGGAATCAAACTGTGCTACTTGTCCTCTGCTATGTGTTCTTGATGTCCTACGAATTTCGTACATATGTATGTATGACATTGTTATGCTCGAATGGTTTTCTCCACTTGCTGAGTTTTCCCAAACACTCACCCTTATTTTTCACACCCAGACACCCAGATAAGAACGAAGAACGTATTGAGGAAGAGGGACAAGAGATGTTTTGCGGCTGGTGAAGATGCATTAAGTTCTATTTTTTTCGCTTCCGCATTTTCATTATTCATGTTGTAAAGACAATCAAGTGATTATGTAATAAACTGATTTTTGAGCTATACTACGAGACTTAATGTTTTGCAATGTATAATTGTTAAAATCGTCTATGTCATGTGTCTCGGTCTCGGGGCGTGACAGACAAGCCATCAATATTAATCCCCAGATCAATGCCACATCTTGCAGCGTTATCGTTGTCTCGCCCACAAGAAGATGGAATATATGAGTTTCTCATTGTCACCTCTCCGTCATGACCCTAATCAAATGATTATCAAATCTTTGTGGGCCAGATTGTAGAATACCATAGAAGCCCACGTGAGTTACAAGGTGTTGGACACGAAGGTGAATTCCATCTTTGACCACTGCACATAACGATTTATCCAATGGACGTGGTGGAATATCCATATCTTCTGCAGTAATGTTGTTCGAAAAATGCCCATTGCATAAACATAACATATTATCGTCGTTTTTGACAATCCTATAATTAATATATTAATCGATACCTGCCAGAAAGACAACTTCATTACAATGTCAAAGTTAGTATTCATGAAATGCTCGGCTTGCCAAGGAAATTAGGTTCAATCAATGTGATTTCTCGTGCTTTCTTCCAAATTAGTAATCAATATAATTGGATAAATAATAATGGCAGGTAAATAATATTATGTGCACATTGAACTAACAAAATTACAAAACATTCGATTAAAAATAATACATAATAATTACCTTGTAATTGTTGTTGTTGATACAGTCTTTAAATTTAAACTGAAAATATAAAACAACTTATAATTATAAAAACACGTAAACTAAATAAAACATATTCAAAAAAACACATAAATTTCGATAAAATATAATTGAAACTTTTAATATCAAAATATAAATAAATTAAATAGTAGAATGGATCAAAGTACTCACCGGAAGAAAAATTCAATGACAACAAACACTATAATGGAAGGTGAAAATGAAAGGAGAAGAAGAAAGAAACGAAGGGAACAAACGAAATATGAAGGAAACGAACGAAAGAAACCGCGACGTCATTGATATATACAACGGAAAAACATGAAAACCTATACTGTCAAAATATTCCATCGGGGAAACACTGTCCCCGATTCAACATTCAGAATCCGTGGTTCAAACCCGGGATTCTGACAGACAAAAAAACCCTCGAAAACTGTGAATTTAATTTGCAGATTTTAATGCCCAGAACCGGGATTTTGAATCCCGGAAATTATATCTTTGATAACAACATAATCTTGCGATATTTTTCAAATTATTTTTTCTTTTTATATTTGATGCTACTCAAATTTCGTCCTCGGTCCCCGACCAAAGAGTTAATCCTCGCCACCCGAGGAGAATAAGATAAGACTCAGTAATTCCTTCTCGGGCTTCTTGCAATGTTTTTTGATTGTAAGTTAAGATTATGAGGCCCCTTGTTTTGCGATAGACTCACGTATTTATAGGCGAATAAAGGTATCTCGATTGCGTGTACGCCACCTGGCCACTCATGATTAGGTATGGGTCTGCCAGTCTTAGTTTGCACAAGTTACTAGGCCAATCAGAACTGAATAAAAACCTGACAACACGCTACCCGATTTAATCATTAGCAAGCATGTGCTAGACAGCTTTTCTCTTTTGGAGTACTCGGATAGATGTTCCCGAATAGGCTCTTATGAGTGATCTTTCCCGAGTAGAGTTTTCCCGAGTAGAGTTTTTATCTATTGATATCAATAGTATCTCCCCTTTCTAGTCGAAACGAAGTAGTGAAGTTGAAGACTGTTGCGTTTCTTCTCGGGTTTCGTAGACCATTTCTATTTTATCCGAAGAAAGCCTACTTTTTATACGATTTATTTTTAATACGACTGATGGGACTTTAATCTCTGCGCGCCAAATTTTCCCGCTCGTTGATATTCCCAAGGTAATCTTGATCGTTGATTGCTTCCAGATCTGACGGAGGAAATTCGCTTGGTCTTACTATAAATAGCCGCATCTTTCTTTCTCACTTTTTCATTTTCTCTCAAATACCGTTACTCTGCCGAAATCGCTTCCCAAGTTCTCTGCCTTCTTTCTTTTCGTCTCCAAATCATTCCTGTAAGTACTATAATCTTTGCATTATGTCTTCTATAGATGATCGTGCAGTAGTAGATTTTGTTCAGTCTTTAGGATCCCCCTCCTCGTCGGGCACCATAAGCGCTAATACTGTTCCCGACAAGGTCTCTCGTAGGGAACTCTTAGCTAGGATAAATATCGAAGAGGCTACTCTGTTGGTAGAGGGCCGCCCTTGATATGAGATCAAGGCGTCCTTGTTGCAGGAGTCTGATAAAGCCCTCATAAGGGATTTGTCCGGTATGTCGGATCAGTATGATGTTTTGATTCCTCTTCCCGAGGACCGAGCTCATCTTCCCCCTGAAGGATATCACACTTTTTACATAAATCAACTAGAGATGGGTCTTAGGTTCCCCGTTCCCCGATTTATCCAAAGCCTCTGCGACCATTTGAGCGTTAGTCCCAACCAATTAACTCCAAACTCATATAGTTCTTTGTTAGGTCTAGGAATTCTGTTGAAGTATTACCAAGCTCCTCTTTCCCTCCACCTTATTCATGATATGACCCAAATCCGACAGCAAGACGTCGGGAAATTTTTTATCCGCTTGAAGCCCAAGTACGGGTTCATAAAAGGGAACCCCTCCTCTCATAAGGGTTGGATGAGTCGTTATTTTTTTGTGCGACGTAACGTTCGGGAAGGGATAGCATGGTACTGTGACATGTCATGGGTTGAGAAGCCGACGAAAATGGTTCTTCCTCCACCAGTTCAGGAATACAACCCGATTCCCTTTATTAAGGACGCGTGCACAAAATGTTTCAATGCTCGGGATTTAATCCGAGAAGATCTTCTGTGTCACTTTGGTTTTAGTCGGAAGGGGGTAGCAGTGGAAGGGGACTTAGGTATAGTTTTTATTTTTTTCTTGGTATTCCTCCCTTTTTTACTTAGCTCCATATCTCTAACCATTCATTCTTTTTGTACAGCCGAAAGAATCATGAAATCTCACCTGCTGGAAGCTTACAAGAAGAAGAAATCTGAAGCTTCTCGGGGTTCCACTTCACAAACTGAGGAGCGCGTCAATCCTACTTCCGAGGAACATGTGGACCTTTCTCTCGAGGAGCCTGTAAATCCTCCACCTGTTGAACTCCCAAAAGAAAAGAAGAGGAAGTCGTCCTCGGGTGGTGATAAGCACCCAAAGAAGAAGAAAAATTCCTCTTCGACCAAGGTCAATACGGAGGCGGGAACTTCTCAGCCCGACTTGGAGGTCTCTTCTTTTATAGCTCAGCCGGTTACCTCAACTACCGTGGCCTTTTTCCAGCACTTCATCCCCCCACTAGATGCTCCTGTGGTCAGCTCGGCATCCGATAAGAAAATTACGGAGGCTTTGGCTTCAAACTTCTTACAGGTACATAAGTATTTTTCTTGTGTTTCCTTTGATGTTTCCGCTCACTTGTTTAATAATTTTTCAGGCGCTAGTTTGGGGGGGCGAACTTTCCCGACGAGTAACAAAGTCCCGAGAGGTGGCCCATTCTTCCAAGCGCTCCCTGAATGACGTGATGGCGAAGCATGACAAGCTAATGAAGGAGATCGAAGAAGTTCGGGGGGCTTCTGATGCTGAGAAGAGATCCCTTGAGCAAAAACTGACTGCTTCAGAGGCTTCTATCATACGTCTTCAGGAGGAGATGAAGAAGGCTGGAGAAGAGGCCGAATAAAAAATAAAGAGAGCGCAGGAGGAGACTGAAGCATCTTAGGAGAAGAGGAAAACGGATTTTTTGAAGTCGGATGAATTCGACAGGCTTTGTTCTACTCGGGCCTTATCTTTTTTCCAGCAGGGTTTTGATGGGTGCTTGGCCCAGACTAGGGACAACGGTTATTCGGAGGCCGAGCACCCTTTTTCTTTTCTTGATGTTTTGAAGTCCCTAGAAGCTCTGCCCGACGATGGTGAGGCGGAGTTTTTCGGGGCGAAAAAGTGATGTATTTTATTTGTAGATGCCCTTTATGAAAAAGATTCCCTTTTGCCTTTTATATGCTTTTTTTATTGTCCGCGTGCTTTTGATGGAATCAAGTTCTTTCAATAAGTTTTTTTATCCCTGCGTTAAATATTAGCCCGGGTAGATAGTCGAGTGTTGAGTAGATCGGACTTATGATTAGATAGGATCTCTATCCAAGTGTTAGATACCAACCGGAGTTGATAGTCGGGTGCCGAGTAGATCGGGCTTATGCTTAGATAGGATCTCTATCCAAGTGTTAGATACCAACCGGAGTTGATAGTCGGGTGCCGAGTAGATCGGGCTTATGATTAGATAGGATCTCTATCCAAGTGTTAGATACCAACCGGAGTTGATAGTCGGGTGCCGAGTAGATCGGGCTTATGTGATATCTTTCTTGTCAAAAAACATCTTCATTTGATAAATTTCTGAAGTACAAAGAGTAGTCATAACCATTTCAAGAATAATATCTTCTCAAAGGACGAATATTCCATGGTCTTTTTCCTCTCCTTCCCTTGGCGTCGGCTAGATAATAAGAAGATACTCCTGCTTTTTCCAGTACCCGAAATGGTCCTTCGTATTTAGGATCCAATTTTCCTCTACATCTTCATTTGATAAATTTCTGAAGTACAAAGAGTAGTCATAACCATTTCAAGAATAATATCTTCTCAAAGGACGAATATTCCATGGTCTTTTTCCTCTCCTTCCCTTGGCGTCGGCTAGATAATAAGAAGATACTCCTGCTTTTTCCAGTACCCGAAATGGTCCTTCGTATTTAGGATCCAATTTTCCTCTTTCGCCTTGGTACTGGATTCTCTTCATCACTAAGTCTCCCACATCAATGTGTCTTGGCCGTACCCTCTTGTTATAGACTCTGGCTATTCTTCGTTGGTAGGCTATCATCCTAACCGCTGCTTGTTCTCTTCTTTCATCCACATGATCCAAGTCCATCTTTCACAATATGTTGTTTTCCTCGGGATAGAAGCAAACTCTTACACTATCTTGTCCAATTTCTGCTGGTAATACTGCCTCAGTTCCATACACCATGCTGTAGGGTGTTTCTCCTGTGGCGGTCCTCGGGGTTGTTCTATAGGCCCATAACACGCTTGGGAGCTCTTCTACCCATTGACTCTGGACTGTTTCTAATCGAGTCTTCAAAGAATGTACTATAGATCTATTAGTGACTTCGACCTGTCCATTGCTTTGTGGATATGCTACTGATGTAAACATTTGCTCAATTTTTAACCCCGAGCACCATTCTTTCAATTTAGCACCGCTGAATTGTCGACCATTGTCCGATATAATTCTTCGAGGGATCCCGAAGCGGCATACTATATTTTTCCATAAAAATTTTAAAACCTCTCCCTCAGTAATCCGGGCCAAGGCTTCAGCTTCCACACACTTAGAAAAATAATCCACTGCAACCAGTAAGAATTTCTTTTGCCCCACACTTACGGAGAATGGCCCAACAATATCCATTCCCCACTGATCAAATGGGCAAGAGGACATGACTGCCTTCATCAACTCGGACGGCTGCTGCTGTAAGTTAGCATGTTTCTGGCAACTATAACATGCTCGGACTAGAGAAGCGGCATCTCTTTGCATACTAGGCCAGAAGAACCCGGCCAAAAGAGCTTTCCTCGAGAGGGCCACACTTCCTAGGTGATTGCCACAACATCCTTCATGAATTTCCCTGAGCACGTAATCTGCTTCCTCGGGGCCCAGGCATTTCAACAGAGGTCGGGAGTAAGATCTTTTGAATAGCACATCGTCTAACAGCACAAAATGAACCG
Organism: Dorcoceras hygrometricum; assembly: GCA_001598015.1. Classification (NCBI taxonomy): domain Eukaryota; kingdom Viridiplantae; phylum Streptophyta; class Magnoliopsida; order Lamiales; family Gesneriaceae; genus Dorcoceras; species Dorcoceras hygrometricum. The sequence continues at coordinate 302,309 of KQ993010.1, forward strand.
CCTTCTTCTTCAATTCCCGAGCTTCCCGGGCATCACTGGATATTCTCCCGTTTCGAAGATACTCATAAATGTCATGTCTCCAATCAGCCTCTTCGATTTGCATTATCATCTCCATTTCTTGTTCGACTTGTGAAACCTTCTCTTGGAAAGGTGATTCGCCCTCAGCTTCTGAGTCAATCGCGCTAGCCAACTTGGCCAGTCTGTCAGCCTTTTCATTTTCTTCTCTGGGTATATGCTTTATTGTGAGCTCTACAAACTTCTTCTTCAATTTGTCCAGAGTATCAACATACTTGCGCAATTTTTCATTTCTTACTTCATAATTTCCCATGCTCTGTTGCACCGCCAATTTTGAATCCGAGAACAAAATGAGATGGGAGACGCCTATACTTCTTGCTGTACGAAGCCTGAGGAGAATAGCTTCGTACTCTGCTTCGTTATTAGATGCTCGTAAGTCTAACCGCACTGATATACTGCTCTCTTCCCCCCGAGGAGATATAGTGATAATTCCTACCCCACTTCCCGATTGGCAGGAGGATCCATCCACAAACATTTTCCACACCATCTCTTCCTCCATGTGAATGGTCTCTGCTATAAAATCAGCCAATACCTGTGCTTTGATCGCTGTTCTCGGCTTGAACTTGATATCATATTCTCCTAGCTCAGTGACCCACTTTACCAATCTGCCCGAGGTGTCTGGATGGTTGACTATGTGCCCGACCTCGCTGTTGGTGAGTACGCTAATCGGATGGGAGAGGAAATAGGGCCTCAATCGTCGGGCAGTTATTACCAGTGAAAGAACCAGTTTCTTCTTATCTCGGCTCCTTTTAAGGCATGACTGACGAAGTACACGGGTAAATGCTCCTTTTCTTCTATTCGCACCAGGACTGAACTAACCGCCTCCTGCGTCACTGCCAAATACACAGACAATTCTTCTCTTTCTCGGGGTTTATTAAGGACAGGAAGCTGTCGTAAGTATTCTTTGAGCTCCTGAAAAGCCTGTTCACTGCGTGTATCCCATTCAAAATTTTTAGCCTTCCGTAATATTTTAAAGAAGGGCAAGCTCCTATCTGCTGACCTGGATATGAATCTTGAGAGGGCTATTACTCTTCCAGTTAATTTTTGGACTTCCTGGATATTCCGAGGAGAACTCATGGTGGTGATTGCTTGTATCTTCTCAGTGTTAGCTTCAATACCTCGTCGAGTCACCATATATCCCAAAAACTTTCCCGTTCGAATCCCGAAGACACATTTCTTGGGATTGAGTTTTAACCCGTATTTTCGCAAAGTGCGAAAGGTTTCCTCCAGATCTCTTACAAAATCCTCTTCTACTCGTGACTTAACCAAAATATCATCCACATAGACCTCCACATTCCTCCCGATTTGTTCTCGGAAAACTTTATCCATGAGTCTCTGGTACGTAGCTCCTGCATTTTTTAAGCCAAACGGCATAACAGTATAACAATAAGTGACATCGGTAGTAATAAAACTAACCTTGTCCTGGTCTTCTCGGGCCAAAGGTATTTGATGGTACCCTTGATAAGCATCCAAGAAGCAAAGCAACTGATGGCCAGCGGTAGAATCCACCAACTGATCGATGCGGGGCAGAGGATAACAATCCTTAGGACATGCCTTATTTAAGTCCCTGAAATCAACACACATCTGCCAACTTCCTAAAGTCTTGGGGACCAATACCACGTTGGATAACCACGTCGGGAAGAGCACCTCCCGAATATGCCCAGCCCTCAACAATTCTTCTACCTGGTTTCTAATGACAGCGTCTTTCTCGGGTCCAAAATGCCTGCGTTTTTGGACAATAGGTTTAACCCCCGGAAGAGTGTTGAGGCGATGTTCCATGACTTGCTGATCTACCCCCGAGAGGTCAACTGATGTCCACGCGAACACCTCCCTGTTTTCTCTTAAGCACTTAATTAATAAAGCTTTGATCTCCTCAGACAATGCCCGAGCCACCCTCACTACTTCGCCTGCACTTGTTAACTGAACTTCTTCACTATCCTCCTCGGTTGAAACTTGGGAACCCCCCCTCAGCCAAGTATACCTCTCTGGAAATTGCTTCTCGGGGTCTTGACAAATACCGAGATTTTTGTGCCTTTTGCTCCACTCGGATTTCTTCCACATAGCACTTTCGTGCTATCTTCCTATCTCCCAGAACTTCTTCTACTCCCCCTGCCACAGGATATTTGATTTTTTGATGGAGGGCAGAGGCCACTGCCATAAAGGAGGCCATAGCAGGGCGCCCTAAGATAATGTTGTAAGAAGACGGGGCATCAATTATTGTGAATCCAATGATCCATGTTTTCTTCTTCTCCCCATTTCCTAAGGACATCGGTAGGTATACTTCCCCCTCAGGCTCCAAAAATTCTCCCGTGAAACCATACATGGGTGTCTTTACTGCATTCATAGGGTACTCTCCCAGATCCATTCGTTCCATCGCTCCTTTAAACAATATATTGACAGAGCTTCCCGAGTCAATGAAAATACGAGCCACATCATAATTTTCCACCATGGCCCGGATGACGAGGGCGTCATTGTGTGTTTTTGCATCCTCGGGTAATTCATCAACGCTGAAAGATATAACGGGACCACTTCGATCTTCTACCGACAACACCTGTATATTTTCCAACTGTCTCTTGCCAGATTTTCTTGCCCTGTTTGAATCTCCATCCGTGGATCCTCCTGAAATCATATTAATTGTTCCCCGAGGAGGTGGAGAGTCAGGTGCTCTTTGCTGTACTTCCCGGGACTCCCGAGAATGTCCACCCATTTCACCTTCTCTTCTTTTTTCCTGATAATACCCTGGTCGTTCCCATCTTCTTTTTAATGGTGCATCTGCGTGTCCCCCGACTAGAAGTCCTTTCATATCGGGATGATTTTGTATTATGCGCTCTAACTCAAAATCAAAATGTTTACAGTCGTGGGTAGTGTGACCATATTCTTTATGAAAACCGCAAAATTTGTCTGATTGTGGCCTCTGGGGTCCTACCTCGCTACTCCTCGGTCTCCGCACCAGCTTTCTTTCATCGCATATCTCCAGTGCCCTTGCTTTACTAACCTTCAATGTTGTTTTTGCACCAACTTGTCCTAACAATAGCGGCGCCTCAGGATGCTGTACTCGGGGATAAGGTCTTTAACGGCAGCCTTTTGATCACTTCTCCTGGTAATTTGCACTTCTTCTACATTAACATACTTTTCCGCCCTTGTCAATAATTCATCAAAGGTCTTCGGGGGTTTTTTTATCAGGGATCTAAAAAAGTCTCCTCCACGTAGTCCCTGCGTGAATGCTCCAATCAAAAGATCAGGAGTAGCGGAAGGTACCTCAATAGTGGTCGCATTGAATCGTCGGAGATAGTCGCGTAAGCCTTCCTGCTCCCTTTGTTTCACATTAAACAGATTTAATGTAGTCCTGGGCTGCTTCTTACTACTGGCGAACTGGTGTAAAAAGATCTTGCTGAAATCCTGGAAGCATGTGATCTTCCTGCCAGCAACAATTTGAACCATTGCTGGGCTGACCTAACAAGAGTAGTTAGGAATACCCTACATTTGATAGGATCTGGGTATCGGTGCAATAGGGCCGCATGCTCGAAACGGGAGAGATGCTCCTCTGGATCCCCAGTACCATCATATTCCCCAACACGGGGGAATTTAAAGTGGGGAGGTAACTCAGCTGACAGGACATCTTCTGAAAAGGGAACACTACGATCTGCCGATGGAGATGGAGCTGGCTGAGCATCCTTCAACCGTTGTACTTCCTCTTGTAATTTCTTAACTTCCTCTACTTGGGATTGAGATCTCGATTCTGGTTGCGTTCCTCCCCGACGGGCCAATACTTGTTCCACCGTAGAAGCTACTAATTGCATGATTCGCTCAGTAGTGAGAGCTTCTTCTCTTCTTGATCCTCCCGGAGAGCTTCCTGAATCATTGTTTCTAGACTCTCCGCTGTGCTGTACTCTGTTCCTCCTTGGTGACATTTTCACTCTTTTTTATTTGGTTCCCACAGACGGCGTCAATTGATGCTACTCAAATTTCGTCCTCGGTCCCCGACCAAAGAGTTAATCCTCGCCACCCGAGGAGAATAAGATAAGACTCAGTAATTCCTTCTCGGGCTTCTTGCAATGTTTTTTGATTGTAAGTTAAGATTATGAGGCCCCTTGTTTTGTGATAGACTCACGTATTTATAGGCGAATAAAGGTATCTCGATTGCGTGTACGCCACCTGGTAACTCATGATTAGGTATGGGTCTGCCAGTCTTAGTTTGCACAAGTTACTAGGCCAATCAGAACTGAATAAAAACCTGACAACACGCTACCCGATTTAATCATTAGCAAGCATGTGCTAGACAGCTTTTCTCTTTTGGAGTACTCGGATAGATGTTCCCGAATAGGCTCTTATGAGTGATCTTTCCCGAGTCGAGTTTTCCCGAATAGAGTTTTTATCTATTGATATCAATATTATTTTTAGAAAAAGCCCCTTTTTGTACTATGGTTTTTGATGGTCGATCTTTTAGTTATTAAAAAATATGATCTACTGGACATAGTATATGTCTGTTTCTTTGTTTTTCTTAAAAAATTAAAAGTATATGTAAGTCGTTGAGTATTACAACGGAGATATGACAATTATGATAAAATATCAAAGTAATGGAATAAAACATTAGCAAAAACATCAATTTATATAGTTCATCCAAAAATAAAGTTAATCCATGGGCTCCTCTAAATATTTATTGGAAGAAATTTTATAGAATGTAAACAAAAGTACTCAATTTTTCATAATGTAAACCATAAATTTTTCTATTGCTCTTTTTTCTTTAAGGGATGGATCACACTGAAAGTGGGAAGCTCGATTTATAGAGAGCCAGATATAATGTGAATAAAAATAAAACGGAGGCAATCTGGTGACCCCCATCCACCATCCATTACCGACCAGTGTATTTAAATTAGCAATTTGGTAGATGTAACAACTTGCAAACTTCGTCTTTACATAAGTTTCTCGAGAATTATAATATGTAAAGTTATGAACAGTTAGATAATAAGTTTACTTTCAAAAATAACTTGTCGTGAGACTATCATCAAAAAGCAGAAAACCCAATCGACGATGAATATTATTAATAAGAAAAAAATTAGAATTAGCCAATTTTTTATTAATGAACTTTTCAACAAAAAAGTTTGGCCACCTAGATATTAATATCTTTAATACATATACCTGACACTAAGATATTCGAAATCCACGAAAATATCTACACGTTCTCTTATATTTAAATACTTATTATATTCTGCAACTTTTCGTGCTATGTCCCAAATCTCCAACTAGCAACATTGCCAATAATGGATATATTTATTCTTTTTTTTTTTAATAAAACAAGAAACTAGTATTAAACTAGATCCGGAATAAGTGCACGACAGAAATAAGCAAAGAAGATAAAATGATCACATTCTATAAGTTATAGACATGTCGTTGGGCCAAAGTATAAACAAAGTGATTCGCTGATCTATATAAAAATAATAAAGCAACTATCACTAGTAAAACATCATATTAAATATACCATTGGAAAGATGCAGATGGTTGAGCTAACTAAGAGCCCGTTTGTGCTAAAAATTGTAAGCACAAATGAGAATGCCCAAACCTCTCTAAAACCAATAAAAAGCCCAAACCCATTGATAATTAAACGCGGTCCATATAAGAAATGAGATGAGCGCCAAATCAGTTGAAGCTGATAGACGTGGGCCAATACGTGCAAACATGAGAAAACTCCCCAATGAAGAAATAAAAGGGACGAGAAACAGGAAGAATAGATCATCAACAATTCTGCACAAAAAAGCACTGCACAACTCTATGCAAAGAGCATCGTTCAAATTTCTCAATTTCTATTAGCATTCTTCATTTTCAGCTTTCAAGCTTTAATTTTTATTAATTCTGTTTTATTGTAAATTTCCTACATTTTGTTGAAAATACAAAATCATGTCAGGAGTTTATTCCTATAAATTTCAGTTTGATTCCTTTTGTTTTTTGGTGTTATATCGTTTAGGATATTAGAACTAACGGTCGAATTTAGTTCATGCTTTCGTTTGATTTTAGAAGTTAGATTGTTTACATTTTTTATACGAATTGGCGCTCGAGCACCTGGCATGTCCAGCAATTCGTTAAATTAACACAAACAAAATTTGGCACGCCCGGTGGGACACCGATATGCCGCCTAAAAGAAGAGAACAAGCTGACAAAAACAAAGAAGTTGACAGCATGCCAGAATTAGAAGAACTCCCGGCAGATGAAGTGCATAAGGAGATGTCTGTTCAAAATATGGTGGATCGCATTGAAGACCATTCTCATGGCCATGCAGCCAAACAAACTGTTGAACCACAAGAGGAAGTTCCAGAAAAGAATGTTTGACATGGAGGAGGCTTCCAGAATGATGGCTGAAGGAATTCTGGCTTACGTGAAAGCATTGGTAAGCCACACTACTCAATCCAAAAATCAGGGGAGTTTTCAACACAAAGGAATAGAACAATGCGCAGAGAGTTCTAGAGCAGGCGAAACTCGCCGCTCTGTCCCAAATCCCCCAGGCCTGGAAGAAAGGTACATGCCTCCTCATCGAAGAGATAAAGCGGTTTCCCAGAAGAGCCCTATAATGGCGAGAGGAAATGGAAGCGGAAACTCAAGATCCCAACTCCAGCAGCCATATGGGGTGACTAATCCCATGAATCAACCTGCTCTGTACGAAGAAGGTGTGGGCTTCCCAGTTGGGAACACTGGATTCAACGCTGATCATGGGGCTTATCAAACTCGGGGGGCACAATTCTACAATCATCCCCTCCAAAACAGGAACGCTGACGTAATCAATTTTGACATGGTGAGGGAAACTGTACATGAATTATATGGACCAACTTTAAGGGTGATTGGTCGTCCTGAATTCCACAAACCATACCCTGAAATAATTGATCACAACAACCCCTATCCTAGAGGATATAAAATCCCAGATTTCAGCTTGTTTCTGGAGAAGAGGGGCAGTCCACAGTGGAGCATATTGCCAGATTCACCATTAAGTGTGGGATGTTGGAAAATCTGGATAACTTTGCAAACTTGAAGCTCAGGTTGTTTCCTAACACGCTCACAGGTACGGCATTTACCTGGTACACATTGTTGCCAAGGAATTCGGTTCTCACATGGCAAGAAATGGAACGACAGTTTCATACACAGTTCTATCACATAGAACCTGAGGTATGTATTACTGATTTATCTAGAATTACTCAAAAGAAGGGTGAGTCTGTAGATACGTTTGTGGACAGATTTAAGAAGATGAAAAACAGGTGCAAAGTTTTTCTACCAGAAATTGAATTCGTAAAAATGGCACAGAAAGGACTAGATTTTGAATTAAGAAAGAAATTCCAAGGCATGGAGTTCAGGGATTTTTTCGAATTGTTCCCAAAGTGGCAGAGTACGAAGAATTGCTGAAAGAGGAAGCTTACAAAAGAAAAACTACAGTAGGTTCATACTACCAATAGATTGAAGAAGTGGCTCTGGCAAAACTGCGCACCAATGGCTCATATACTTGTCCTTTACTCAAAAAGAAAACATGGGAGCCAGAAAGGAAGAACAGCACGCTTCCTGCTAAAGATATGCAGTACACATTCGACGTTTCAAAATCTGATGAAATTTTCGACTATCTGGTAAAAGAGAAATTCATTACTTTTCCACCTGACCACAAAGCACCGTCCAAGGAAGAGACAAAAGGGCGAGACTATTGTAAGTACCATGATTCATATAACCACACTACAAAATCTTGTTGGGCTTTTAAAAATGTTCTGCAGAAAAGGATCAACAAGGGGGTATTGAAATTCCCAGAGAAGCAGGATTCCATGGCCATAGATGAAGATCCATTTCCTTCAATAGCTTCCATAAATATGAACACTACAGATTTAAGAGGAATTTTGAATGATAAACGAGCAGCGAACATGATGAAAGTCAAGACTTGTTGGATTCAAAAAGGACACATGTTTGAAACCCATACAAGCCACGACAGGTCAGCAACCAAGCCCATGCAGAAAAACTCCCTAGGAAACATTGTTGGATCTACGGCTAATTGGCCAAGGAACCAATATTTTCCTATGGAAAAGAAAGAAACTCATCAGTCGAACAACTTGGATCGTCAAATGCCGAGAGAATTTGTTGAGTTAAGCGTGCAAGGGTGAGAAAAGTACTGGGATGGATGACCTCCTGGGAAGTTTTCGTACGTCAAGCTGCTGACGTTGCGCCGCTTGATCTGTTTGGCCATGTGGGCTGTAAAAGTGTGATGCCAGATCTTAACGGGTAATACTATCTCTGCTGGGGATAGGGCCGACGGTAGGGGAAGGGTAAGACTGATCTCTAAGGGAATTGAGACAGTACCAGCAGTTAGACACACACCTCCCCTGACTCATGGGCCTAACAGCCCAACCCTAACGCACACAATAGGTGCACTCTGCGCTGTCACATTATAAGGAAATAAAGTTGCACTTTGGCTAACAGCTATAGCTTTTGGCCTAGTGATAATCGCTTGATCCTAACAATTGGTATCAGAGCAAGGTCAGGGGTTCGAGTCTCCCAAGAAGCATTTTCTATACTTTTTGGGGGGGGATTGTTGAGTTAAGCGTGCAAGGGTGAGAAGAGTACTGGGATGGGTGACCTCCTGGGAAGTTCACATACGTCAAGCTGCTGACGTTGCGCCGTTTGATCTGGTTGGCCATGTGGGCTGTAAAAGTGTGATGCCAGATCTTAACGGATAATACTATCTCTACTGGGGATAGGGCCGGCGGTAGGTGTAAGACTGATCTCTAAGGGAATTAAGACAGCACCAGCAGTTAGACACGCACCTCCCCTGACTCATGGGCTAACAGCCCAACCCTAACGCACACAATAGGTGCACTCTGCGCTGCCACATTATAAGAAAATAAAGTTGTACTTTGGCTAACAGCTATAGCTTTTGGCCTAGTGGTAAGCGCTTGATCCTAACAGAATCCAGAAAGAAAAAGGCTATCGCCCCAAATCACCATTAAGGGACGTTTATGGGAACTGCCTGAAGAAAATGAAATCTAGGGAGATTACTCGGGGGGGAAAGATAGCAGAACATCACCACAACAAGCCCAGATTTGTCCTCCCATCCAGTAACGAGGTTGATACTGTTTGGAAGTTAGCCTGACACAAGAAATTTCCTAAAGCACTCACCAGGACACAAAAAAGGAGAATGCTTAGAGAAAGAGCTGCTGCTAAAGGAGAGACCACAAGAACATTGGTCAGTAAATCCAAATTTTGCAGAAAAGCTACAGAAGACAAAAGCAGCATTGATTCAAGTAGTGAAAATGACACCCACAACGGCGGAACCATCGATTTTCACGTGGGAAAATTCCATATTTCAGTGGATTGCAACACATGTTAGAGTAGATGCCAAACTAGCCAACTTGTGGCGTGTGGGTTCATAGACTCTTGTATGAAACAATCTTTATATATGATATTCGCATTTATTTATATGGTATTCTTTACTTTCATTGTGTTGTATGATGATTAACAATTGCGTTGAGTAAAGACCTAGAATGCACTATAGTGTATGTTAGATGTGATAGTGGGTATGACGGCTATCATGAAACACATCTAATAGTCACTGTGTACTCTGAATTAGTTCATAATCGATTGGGCCGTCAAAATGAGGATAAGGCCGCCCGAGATTGAGACTAGTATCTGCGATGCGAAGTACCATGTTTCATTGGTAGGGAACATTGTGATGTTCTGAGAATGCAGATAGATAGTGACCTGGTGATCTATCGAACTATCCTGTTCGGATTTTCCAAGTTGTAGGAGTCGATGCATCGTTGTCGAGGATTCACCGCTCGCAGACATGCGTGGATATCCTATGCTATCTGAGGGGATAATAGTCTATAAATATCTGGCCAGAGTACTAGAAGTGTTTTAGGTAAATGTGTTTACCTAGTTACACTCGCGATGCCACTATTCGATCTCCCAAATGTATGCATAGCTATCGGATCTTTAGCGACTCTCGATTTACCAATTGTCGTTGATATGATCGGGACATATGGATTGAAAGGACCGTACTGTACGCTAACCACGACCAACTGGTTCTTGCAGGCACTATCAGTGATACCTAGGGGATCATGGGGTGATGTTGCTAGACGCTCTTACCATGATCCGATGGGCAAGTCCGGAATTGTGATTCCGGAGCCACAATGGCTGTGGGCCCACGGCTAGCTGTATCCCTGAACCATTGAGGGTCACACAAGTACTGGATTCGAGATTTCCGCACGGATACTGAGCTCAATGTGTTGAGCATGGGAAGAGAATTTTGGGGAGTGCGACTTCCTAAAAGTCAACAGGGGTCAAATAATGATTTCCCGCTGTTGAGGGGCAAAACGGTCATTTTGCACTGGGGTTCTGAAAAATGGTTTTTCAGATCATAGTATTCAGTTTTGGAAATTGAGTCGATCGGTCCAATCTGATCGAAGATCGGAGTTATGATGAAGTCATGGTGATAGGGATGAACCGAATGTTCATACGTTGGACCCGGGCCCGTTGGGCCTGTCCAAGATCACTAGTCTATTTAATTAGACTAAAGCCTTCAATCATAATGATTACACTTGATTACACTACAACCCTAACCCTAGCTCAAAAGGCGCCGCCCCACCTCTCCTCAAACCTCACGCCGCCGCCACCGCCGCCTCGCCGGATTTGCTCCGGCCAACTTTTCGAGGAGAATCCGTTGGTGATAAAATCCATCAGTCTTCTAGTGCAGGCTGATCGGAGGGAGATCGTTTCCGGTCGTGGACCTGATTGACGTAATCTACCGTCGCCTACCGTGAAGTGCCGGTTTCCTCGTGAAACTGGTCGGAGCCAGGCACGAGTTGCCAGCAAGGTAATCAACTAAAAAACCCTATGAATGTGTGAATTTTGAATTGTATTGATCGTCTCCCGGGCAATTTTGTTTTCCGCTGCGCCCCGGGATGCGGGATCCGGATCCTGCACTGTTGTTCCCCAACAGTGGTATCAGAGCCAAGGTTCGGATCTGATCAATACAATAGTGACATATTGTATCTAATCTCTCAAATTTCAGATTGAAAAACCAAACAAAAATTTTTGAAATTGAAGTCGTCGGCCGTCGCCGTGCGCGGCGGCCCCCTCATCCGCGCGCGATTCCGTGCGAACGGCCGCGCGATGGTCGCGCCTCATGGCCGCGCGATGTGCGCTTGTCGCGAATCACGGCCGGACAGTTGGCTGCAACTCCGCGCAAGACGTTGCGCACTGGATGCGCGACGAAGGGCTGGCCATGGCCAGCGAATTCTGGCCGCCGCTTTCTGCTGCTCCACGCAACCTGTTGCGCAACATGGGCGGCAGCTTCGTGCCATGGAGGGGCGTTGTTTTGCGTGGTGGCCGGCCTGCTATGCGCCACCCTTGGCGCGCGGTGTCGAGAGAAGTGGCCGCGCTTGGCGCGGCGGCGTGCGGCCATGCGCCGCACGCAATTGTTGGCGACGGCCACCGCCCGACGATCTTCCGACAGCGATGCGACGGCTGATTTCTTCTAGAGTTTAGTTCGGGCCTGTCCCGGGAATGTTGATTAAAATTTGATTTTATCGACAAAATACGATTTTATTTATAAAATGTGATTTCATAATTAAAATATTATTTTGTGGATAAATAATTTGATTATTTAATTTATGCATGTTAATTAGATTATCTGCATGATTGGGATGATCGAGAGCCGTGCCCAATTTGTTAGGTGTAAGCGATAGCTTTTTTGATTTCGGTTTGTAAATATTTTGATTATCATTTAAAGTGGGCCTGTTTGTGGCCCGTTCCCACCCTGATAAATGTATCCCTTATATATCATGGTAAATTTAAATGTAAAATTACTAGATTTAGTGGGAGGACATCCGAAGACGGTGGACAATGACGATCAAGGATATTGAAGACCGAAGATCTGTAAAACCGGAAGCATTGTAATAGGATTGCATTGCATGTTGCATTACCACTAGGATTGGACCCAGGTCCATGGCTGGCAACCACGGACCGCATAGCTCTCGCGATCGATCATCCCAATATTTTTATATATGTGATATATATTTAGTTGAATCCGCATGTTGCATGTTTTAAATTTGATTTAAGATAAATGCATGAGACCAAATTTTTCGAAAATAAAATCCCTCGTTTTAAATATGATTTAAAACTAATATCAAGATAAACGTTTATTCGATAAACTAAAGGGAATTTAAATTTGTTTAAATTATCCCTACCTTCCATCAACAATGGGTGTACGTCGATGCTACCCGTATACATGTCCCGGCTCATATTATTGAGGGGGTCATGTATGCCGGAAAACTGTCCACGCCATTGACAATTGTTGTGAGTTCGGTTGGAACTCCCTTTAACGTTGGCTCATATTATTGGGGACGTTAAGGAGACCGTCCTTCACGACTCAACATTGATGGATCATCTTGACACGTGATAGTAAACGACGTCATATTATTGGGCCCTTACTGGACGTGAGGTGAATACATGGAGGTTGCACCGGTTGCAATCGGAAACTACCTTTTGGGGGTCATGGATGGCTGATATTATTCGGGTCCATGATCGCTTGATTGGGCTCCGTGTACCCACTAAAGAAACTTGCTTTCTCGATTTCATTAGAGGGTGGTGAAATCGTTAAAATAGTGGGAGGGTAATTCATAAAACTTAACGACCTTGTTTTATATCTTAGCGATTATTTTATATATAGTTAGTAATGATTGTCTGCTTTTCTTTTCAGTATAACTGTATTGTAAAATGGTTTCGATGAAAAACCCGCTCGCTGCTATACTGGATAGCAACAGGTTCACCGGTCTGAACTACCAAGACTGGCTCTGCAACCTCAATCTTGTATTGGCTTCGGAGAAACTTCTTTATGCGATAGAGAAGAGTCCTCCGAAGGAAGCCCCTGCCGATATCAGCCCTGAGGAGCTGGTTACGCTTAAACAATGGTGGGACGACGAGGTTAAAACTCGATGCTATGTGATGGCTTTCTCTAAGTAGGATGAACAAGTTAGTTAGGAGTGACATGTTTGATCTGTCAGACATTAACTCCCTGCCGACTTGTGAGTCTTGTCTTAAGGGAAAGATGACTAAGCAACCCTTCAAGGGTGAGCGTGCTCAAGGCCTATTGGATTTGATCCATACTGATGTGTGCGGCCCGTTTAGTATTGGTACTAAATATGGTCACACATACTTCATCATCTTTACCGACGATTACTCTAGGTATGGGTACTTGTACTTGATGAAGCACAAGTATGAATCCTTTGAAAGGTTCAAAGAATTCAAGGCTGAAGTAGAAAATCAATTAGGCAAAAGTATGAAAGCACTTCGATCTGATCGAGGTGGTGAATACTTAAGTGCTGAATTTCAAGACTATCTGAAGGAGGATGGGATTTTCGCACAGTGGACCCCTCCGGCCACACCACAGCTCAATGGTGTAGCGGAGCGTCGTAATCGAACCCTGTTAGACATGGTTCGATCAATGATGAGCTTCACTGAACTTCCTACCTCGTTTTGGGGCTATGCGCTCGAAACGGCGGTAATGTTGTTGAACAATGTCCACACCAAGGCAGTGGATAAGACCCCATATGAGATATGGATGGGCAAACCACCCAAGTACTCATACATGAGGATTTGGGGATGTCCTCCTTACGTGAAGCAGACAGTGGGAGATAAGCTGGATACGAGATCCATCTTATGCTACTTCATTGGGTATCCAAAGAATTCCATTGGATACTACTTCTACTATCCGAGCGAAACAAAAGTGTTTGTTTCTAGGAATGCCACCTTTATGGAAAGGGAATTTCTACTTGATAGAAAGGGCAAAATAGTAGAACTCAAAGAGGTTCGAGATCCAATCGAAGTACCAAGTGAATCTCCTGCACCTCCAGAGCAAGTACCAGAAATGGTCGCACCTAGGATATCCGAAAGGGTCCCTAGGGCTCCTGAGAGATATGGTTTTCTCCTTGAAGATGATCAAGGTGATCAAGTTGTTGGATCTGATCCAAGAACTTTCAAGGAGGCAATTTCCGATGCTGATTCTAATTTGTGGCTTGAAGCAATGCAGTCTGAGTTTGACTCAATGCATGCTAACCAAGTTTGGACTCTTGTTAACCCTCCCGAAGGAATTGTTCCTATTGGGTGTAAATGGGTATACAAGAGGAAACTTGAGCCTGATGGTAAGGTAATGACCTACAAGGCGCGACTGGTCGTGAAAGGTTACACTCAAAGGCAAGGTGTTGACTATGATGAAACCTTCTCGCCAGTCGCAATGTTCAAGTCAATTAGAATCTTGTTAGCCATAGCCGCATGGTACGACTATGAGATATGGCAAATGGATGTGAAAACTGCGTTCCTTAATGGAAACATTAAGGAAGTGATCTATATGACGCAGCCTGAGGGTTTCACATCTGTTGGAAGCGAGCATAAGGTATGCAAGCTTCAGAGATCGATCTACGGTCTCAAACAAGCATCGCGAAATTGAAACCTGAGATTCGATGAAACAATTAAGGAATTTGGTTTCATTAAGAATCCCGAGGAGCCATGTGTTTACAAGAAGGTAGTTAAAAGCGCTGTGACATTCCTCGTACTTTATGTTGATGACATTCTACTCATTGGAAATGATGTAGGAATGCTGCAATCAACTAAAGTCTGGTTGTCTAGTATATTTTTTATGAAGGACATGGGTGAAGCATCATATATTCTTGGAATACAGATCTATCGGGATAGATCGAAACGGATGCTCGGACTCACCCAAGCTACCTACATCGATACCATACTTAAGAGGTTCTCTATGGAAGAGTCCAAGAGAGGACACCTACCTATGTGCCACGGGGTCACTCTATCTAAGTCTATGTGTCCGAAGACTGATGAAGAGATAGAGAGTATGACACGTGTGCCATATGCCTCGGCAATAGATAGTATTATGTATGGCATGATCTTGACTAGACCGGATGTCGCATATGCTCGGAGTGAAAGTCAACAGGGGTCAAACCGGGGTTTGACTCTGTTGAGGGGCAAAACGGTAATTTTGCTATTTGGGGTTAGCTGATCTGAAACATTGTTTTTCACATCATAACATTCAGTTTTGGAAACTGAGTCGATCGGTCCGATCTGATCGGCGATCGGAGTTACGATGAAGTCGCAGCGATTTATATCGTCATTTGGACCCGGGCCCGTTGGACCGGCCCAAGTCCAACCTTAAGTCTATATATGATTAGACTTAACTAATTGACTTCACATTATTAATCATAACACAACCCTAGACACAAAACCCTAAGCACCGCCGCCTCCCTCCTCACTCTCACGCCGCCGTCGCCTCCACGCGCCGCCGCCGTCGCCGCCCCGTTGTCGCCGGAAATCAGTTTCCGACCAACTTTTCGAGTAGAATCCGATCGTGCTGATCTCGTCAGGACTTCTAGTGCAGTCTGACGAAGGAGTCTCGAATCTGGTCGTGGACCGGATTGACGAAACTACCGCAATCAACCGAGAAGCGCCGGGTTCTTGAAACACCGGTTGGAGCCAGGCACAAGTGCCAGAGAGGTAACTCGTTGAAACACCCTATGTATATTGATACATATAATTGATTTGATTATTCGTATTGATCGCATCCCGGTTAAATTTTTGTTCTTCCGCTGCCTGCCGGGGTGCGGATCCGGATCCACCCAACATAGGTAGTATTATGTATGGCATGATCTCAACTAGACCGGATGTCGCATATGTACCAGGCCAACCCCGGCCAATTGCATTGGAAGGCTGTGAAGGATATTCTTAAGTACTTGCGAAGGACTAAGAATATGTTCATGGTCTATGGGGGTGGTGAACTGAAACTGGAAGGCTACACTGATTCTAGTTTCCAGTGTGACGTGGATGATTCGAAGTCAACCTCTGGATTTGTATTCATGCTCAATGGTGGTGCTGTCTCTTGGAAGAGTTCCAAGCAAGACACCATCGCGGATTCAACCACTGAGGCTGAGTACATCGCAGCATCAGCTGCTGCTAAGGAGGTGGTTTGGATAAGGAATTTCATCCAAGAGTTGGGCGTCATTCCTAATGGATTTGGTCCAGTCCCGGTTTACTGCGACAACACGGGTGCCGTTGTGCAAGCAAAGGAGCCTAGGTCTCACAAAGATCCAAACATATACTGAGGAAATACCACATAATCCGGGATATTGTGGCTAGAGGTGACATAGCAGTTGAGAGAGTCGCCTCTGCGGACAACGTTGCTGATCCACTTACGAAGCCCTTGCCGGGACCCTTGTTTGAAAAACATACGAAACAATGGGACTGCTTCTGATGAGTAGTTGGCTTTAGGGCAAGTGGGAGATTGTTAGAGTAGATGCCCAACTAGCCAACTTGTGGCGTGTGGGTTCATAGACTCTTGTATGAAACAATCTTTATATATGATATTTGCATTTATTTATATGGCATTCTTTACTTTCATTGTGTTGTATGATGATTAACAATTGTGTTGAGTAAAGACCTAGAATGCACTATAGTGTATGTTAGATGTGATAGTGGGTATGACGGCTATCATGAAACACATCTAATAGTCACTGTGTATTCTGAATTAGTTCCTAGTCGATTGAGCCGTCAAAATGAGGATAAGGCCGCCCGAGATTGAGACTAGTATCTGCGATGCGAAGTACCATGTTTCATTGGTAGGGAACATTGTGATGTTCTGAGCATGCAAATAGATAGTGACCTGGTGATCTATCGAACTACCCTCGTTCGAACTTTCCAAGTGGTTACCATTTGTCGAGTGGATAAGTCCGAGGTCTTGGTTGTACTGATTAGTCCTCACGACTCGAAACGTCATTGAGACTCTACATGATAGGCGTCTCACTTTGACCCGTTTGCCGACTCACTTGGGGTCATTAGGCGGCGGGATTGGGTGAGATCCCGATGCATGTAGGAGTCGATGCATCGTTGTCGAGGATTCACCAATCGCAGACATGCGTGGATATCCTATGCTATCTGAGGGGATAATAGTGTATAAATCTCTGTCCAGAGTACTGGAAGTGTTTTAGGTAAATGTGTTTACCTAGTTACACTCGTGATGTCACTATTCGATCTCCAAGATGTATGCATAGCTATCGGATCTTTAGCGACTCTCGATTTACCAATGATCATTGATCTGATCGGGATATATGGATTGAAAGGACCGTACTGTACGCTAACCACGACCAACTGGTTCTTGCAGGCACTATCAGTGATACCTAGGGGATCATGGGGCGATGTTGCTAGACGCTCTTACCATGATCCGATGGGCAAGTCCGGAATTGTGATTCCGGAGCCACAATGGTTGTGGGCCCACGGCTAGCTGTATCCCTGAACCATTGAGGGTCACACAAGTACTGGATTCGAGATTCCCGCACGGATACTGAGCTCAATGTGTTGAGCATGGGAAGAGGATTTTGGGGAGTGCGACTTCCTAAAAGTCAACAGGGGTCAAATCGTCCCGTTGTTGAGGGGCAAAACAGTCATTTTGCACTGGGGTTCTGAAAAATGGTTTTTCAGATCATAGTATTCAGTTTTAAAAACTGAGTCGATCGGTCCGATCTGATCGGCGATCGGAGTTATGATGAATTCACGGTGATAGGGATGAACCGAATGTTCATACGTTGGACCCGGGCCCGTTGGGCCGGTCCAAGATCACTAGTCTATTTAATTAGACTAAAGCCTTCAATCATAATGATTACACTTGATTACACTACAACCCTAACCCTAGCTCAAAAGGCGCCGCCCCACCTCTCCTCAAACCTCACGCCGCCGCCGCCTCGCCGGACTTGCTCCGGCCAACTTTTCGAGGAGAATCCGTTGGTGATAAAATCCATCAGTCTTCTAGTGCAGGCTGATCGGAGGGAGATCGTTCCTGGTCATGGACCTGATTAACGTAATCTATCGCCGCCTACCGTGAAGTGCCGGTTTCCTCGCGAAACTGGTCGGAGCCAGGCACGAGTTGCCAGCAAGGTAATCAACTAAAACACCCTATGAATGTGTTTGAATTTTGAATTGTATTGATCGTCTCCCGGGCAATTTTGTTTTCCGCTGCGCCCCGGGAGGCGGGATCCGGATCCTGCACCGTTGTTCCCCAACAACACAGGGGTGGTGATATTGCCCGAAAAATTTAAGCAGTGCAGTGATAACAAACCGAAAACAACAGATCACGGCTCAGAGAAGCAGGATAGAAGGGAAATCGAAAATTTGGAAGGGAGTTCAAGTGTTAACACAAAAGGAGAACACTCAAGCAAGCCAAAACAGGTGATAATAGAGAAACCTACCCCAGAGATGACAAAACACATTAGACCGCTGTACATTAAAGCCCATTTGAATGGAAAGCCAGTGTCAAGGGTACTAATTGACAATGGCTAAGAAATTAATGTACTGCCAGTGAGAATGTTGGGCAACTTGGGGAAGAATGAAGAAGATCTTATACCTACGGAGGTGTCGGTGTCCGCTTTCACAGGGGAATCAACCAAAACCATAGGGGTATTCCCAGCCAACGTCACAGTGGGAAGTTTATCTTCTCTATGTGCCTTTTTTGTAGTAAACTCTTCTGCTAATTTCCAGGCCTTGCTGGGAAGGGATTGGATCCACGCCAACCAATGCATCTCCTCTTCGATGCACCAGTTTTTGCTATTCTGAAAAGGATATGAAGTAGAAATTGTGGAAGCTGGCATGCAACCATTCCAAGCCAATACAAGCACGGTTGAGGCCCGGTATTATAACGGGGATTTTGGGACCATAAAGATTCGAAGCTCAAACACCGAGGATTTAAAGGCAGTATATATGGAAAGTTCAACTCCCAGCACAGTCCTTGACAGAATCCTCAAACCTACTATCATTGTGCCTTACAGGCCAGTGATACAACCCATGGTGGAGGAGATTGATGATTGACCCAGCAAGGAAGAACAGGAGGTAGCTGCAGCTTCCATTCACAAGCTACACGTGCAGCAAATGTTAGACAAATTCGAAAAATTGGGACAAGAAGCGTTTGGAACAGAAGTAATCCACGAGGAATATGACAATGAAGAAGGCCAACTCCAGCTAGATGATCTAGTAATGGCCCCGGCTCAAATGGAGGATGACGCACACGAGGTCCAGGATACAGTGGAAGAAATAAACTTGGGGAATCCGGACCAACCAAAGGATACAATGAAATTAAAATAGCAGAAAGTGACACCGCTAAGACTGCATTCAGATGCCCAGGAGCCACTGGCACTTTTGAATGGCTGGTAATGCCTTGGATTGAAAAACGCAGGAGCTACATACCAGAGGGCAATGAATTTAATTTTTCATGACATGATTGGTGTCAAAGCAAGCCATTGAACATGTACATCATTTGAAGAAAAGTTTCCAGTGCATGAGGAAACATGAATTGAAACTGAATCCACTCAAGTTCATTTTTGGAGCAAAAGTAGGAAACTTTCTGGGATTTCTGGTGCATAACTCAAGTGCGTTTTTGGAGCAAAAGCAGGAAACTTTCTGGGATTTCTGGTGCATAACAGAGGAGTCGAAATAGATCAACACAAAACAAAAGCAATTATGGAGGCCAGCCCGCCACGAAACAAGAAGGAACTGCAACGTTTCCTGGGACAAGTGAATTATCTAAGGCGTTTTATTTCAAATCTGGCAGGAAAAACAAAAGAATTCTCGCAGCTGCTAAGGTTAAGGGATACGGATGCATTTCAATGGGAAGCACAACATCAAACAACATTTAACAAAATAAAAGAGTATCTCACGAAGCCCCCAGTTTTGGTACCACCCAGGTATGGAGCTCCTCTTAAACTATACATTTCAGCCGCTCACGAGTCCATTGGATGTTTGTTGGTTCAAAATAATAAAGAAGTACATGAGCAGGCAATTTATTACTTGAGTAGAATCTCACATCCACTGAAATCAAATACTCTACCATTGAAAAGTTGTGTTTGACACTGTATTTCGCATGTACCAAACTGAAGCATTACCTAATACAGTCAACAGTATATGTGATAGCTAAAAGTGACTTAATCAAGTATATGCTCAATAGACCAGTGTTGTCTGGAAGAATCGGAAAATGGTCTTTAGCATTTCCAGAATTTACGCTCATTTATTTTCCTCAAAAATCGATGAAATGCCAAGCTGTGGCTGATTTCCTAGCAGACCACCCATCTCAAGAAGAACTGGAGGAAAGGACTATGGAAATCTCAACCATCGAAGTAGATAATCAGCAGTGGACATTGAAATTTGACGGGTCAAGGACAGAAACATCAGCAGGAGCAGGTATTGTGATCACCTCCCCGAAAGTTGTGAAAACCGCTCTATCTTTCGGTTTAAATTTTAGATGTACAAACAATCAAGCAAAATACGAGGAATTAGTGATCGGCTTATAAATTCTAAAAGATATGGGAGCAAAGTATGTTACAATATCAGGAGATTCACAGCTAGTTCTAAGACAAATGTCAGGGGAGTATAAATGTTCAAGCCTGTCACTCGCCTCTTATTACGCTGCTGCATCCCAACTGATAGATTATTTCGAGGAAATTTCATTTGTTCATGTACCAAGGAACGAAAATTGGGAAGCGGATGAACTAGCACAGATCGCTTCCAGGTTAAAAACTGTCCCCAAAACTCGCACAAAGAATGGTATTGATCCAACGACGAAACCATCCTTCAATCTTTCAAAGAGGCATGCAAGTTGAATCGCTAAATCTGGATGTCAATCTAGCTAGTGATGGGAGAGAAGAAATAAAGCAGGTCCTGCTCCTCTTCGATGCACCAGTTTTTGCTATTCTGAAAAGGATATGAAGTAGAAATTGTGGAAGCTGGCATGCAACCATTCCAAGCCAATACAAGCACGGTTGAGGCCCGGTATTATAACGGGGATTTTGGGACCATAAAGATTCGAAGCTCAAACACCGAGGATTTAAAGGCAGTATATATGGAAAGTTCAACTCCCAGCACAGTCCTTGACAGAATCCTCAAACCTACTATCATTGTGCCTTACAGGCCAGTGATACAACCCATGGTGGAGGAGATTGATGATTGACCCAGCAAGGAAGAACAGGAGGTAGCTGCAGCTTCCATTCACAAGCTACACGTGCAGCAAATGTTAGACAAATTCGAAAAATTGGGACAAGAAGCGTTTGGAACAGAAGTAATCCACGAGGAATATGACAATGAAGAAGGCCAACTCCAGCTAGATGATCTAGTAATGGCCCCGGCTCAAATGGAGGATGACGCACACGAGGTCCAGGATACAGTGGAAGAAATAAACTTGGGGAATCCGGACCAACCAAAGGATACAATGAAATTAAAATAGCAGAAAGTGACACCGCTAAGACTGCATTCAGATGCCCAGGAGCCACTGGCACTTTTGAATGGCTGGTAATGCCTTGGATTGAAAAACGCAGGAGCTACATACCAGAGGGCAATGAATTTAATTTTTCATGACATGATTGGTCATCATATGGAGGTTTATATCGATGATATAGTGGTGAAATCAAAACAAGCCACTGAGCATGTACATCATTTGAAGAAAAGTTTCCAGCGCATGAGGCAACATGAATTGAAACTAAATCCACTCAAGTGCATTTTTTAAGCAAGAGCAGGAAACTTTCTAGGATTTCTGGTGCATCATAGAGGAGTCCAAATAGAACAGAACAAAGCAAAGGCAATCATGGAAGCCAACCCGCCCCGGAACAAAAAGGAACTGCAACGTTTCCTGGGACAAGTGAATTATCTAAGGCGTTTTATTTCAAATCTGGCAGGAAAAACAAAAGAATTCTCGCAGCTGCTAAGGTTAAGGGATACGGATGCATTTCAATGGGAAGCACAACATCAAACAACATTTAACAAAATAAAAGAGTATCTCACGAAGCCCCCAGTTTTGGTACCACCCAGGTATGGAGCTCCTCTTAAACTATACATTTCAGCCGCTCACGAGTCCATTGGATGTTTGTTGGTTTCAAAATAATAAAAGAAGTACATGAGCAGGCAATTTATTACTTGAGTAGAATCTCACATCCACTGAAATCAAATACTCTACCATTGAAAAGTTGTGTTTGACACTGTATTTCGCATGTACCAAACTGAAGCATTACCTAATACAGTCAACAGTATATGTGATAGCTAAAAGTGACTTAATCAAGTATATGCTCAATAGACCAGTGTTGTTTGGAAGAATCGGGAAATGGTCTTTGACACTGTCAGAATTCACTCTCATTTATTTCCCTCAAAAATCGATGAAAGGCCAAGCAGTGGCTGATTTCCTAGCAGACCACCCATCTCAAGAAGAACTGGAGGAAAGGACTATGGAAATCTCAACCGTCGAAGTAGATAACCAGCAGTGGACATTGAAGTTCGATGGATCAAGGACAGAAACATCAGCAGGAGCAGGTATTGTGATCACCTCCCCGAAAGGTGTGAAAACCGCTCTATCCTTCGGTTCAAATTTTAGATGTACGAACAATCAAGCAGAATACGAAGCATTAGTGATCGGCTTAGAGATTCTAAAAGATATGGGAGAAAAGTATGTCACAATATCAGGAGATTCACAGCTCCAGGTTAAAAATGTCCCCAAAACTCGCACAAAGAATGGTATTGATCCAACGACGAAACCATCCTTCAATCTTTCAAAGAGGCATGCAAGTTGAATCGCTAAATCTGGATGTCAATCTAGCTAGTGATGGGAGAGAAGAAATAAAGCAGGTCCTGGAATAACCCAGACAAAGAAGCAACATGTGGTGCAAAGATGCGTGCCCTCAATTACATCCTGGCGGAAGGAGACCTATACAGGAAAGGATTTTGATGGCTTGTTGATGAGATGCATAGGTTTCCCAGAATCACTGGAGATATTAAAACAGGTTCATGAGGGAGTTTGTGGGGCACACCGATCTGGGATTAAAATGAGGTGGCTGATCAGGATCTACAGTTATTTCTAGCCAATTATTCTCAAAGATTGCATCAAATAATCCAAAGGATGTCAACAATGTCAAAATCATGCAGATATCCAGAGGGTTCCAGCTTCAGAACTTCACAGCGTTGTTAAACCATGGCCCTTTAGGGTATGGGCGATGGATCAAAGATGCGGTGCTAATACACCTGAGAATTCTTAATTGGGTAGTTGTAAATATCCCCAGGGCTGTGGAGCAAAGTAATAGGGAAGATATATCCTGCTTCTTCAAAGGGCCACTCATTTATCCTTGTGGCCACAGATTGCTTTACAAAATGGGTTGAGGCAGTACCGTTGAAGAAAGCAGAACAGAGAGATGTCATCCATTTTGTCAAAGAAAACATAATTCATCATTTTGGGATACCAGAATCAATCACTACTGATCAAGGAACTATGTTCACTAGATCAGAGGTACGGGAATTCGCAGAAAATTATGGAATCAAGTTGATAAATTCATCTCCTCACTATCCACAATCAAACGACCAAGCAGAAGCATCCAATAAGGTGATAAGTCAGGATTTAAAGAAGATGATGGAAGAAAATCCCCGTGATTAACCAAGATTACTGTCAGAAATACTGTGGGCTTACAGGACATCAAAGAGGAGTGCCACAGGGGTAAGTCCTTTTACACTCACTTTTGGCCATGATGCGGTGTTACCATTAGAGATTATGGTGCCTTCTCTGCGTATTAGCAAAGCAAAATGAACTTACCCCGGAAAATTATAGTGAGGCAATGATAATAGAACTTGAAGAAATCGATGAGTTACGAATGCAAGCATTCAACGGACTGTTCTTAAAAAAGCAGAAGGTGGCAAGGATATACAATAAAAGAGTCAAATGTAAAAGATTCGAAGAAGGAGATATCGTGTGGAAGGTGATACTCTCCCTGGGAACAAAGGATAGAGAATGGGGAAAATGGTTCCCAAATTGGGAAGGGCCCTTTAAGATACATCGGGTGCTAGAAGGAAACGCCTGCTGGTTATCAAGCTTAGATGGCGAACCACATAGGAGATGTATCAATGACAAATACCTGAAGCCATACTTCCCAAGTGTACGAGAAGAATACGAAAAAAGGGCAGAGATAGACAAACAATGAAAGAAGAAAAAGTAGGCTTCCAGCCACTTTGCTTCTTTTAGAATAGAGATTGTTGTCTCATTATGTAAAGAATGTGCGGGGGATTTTATTGAAAAGTTGGCTCTCGAGCCACTTCTGTCAAGATTATGCAATCATAGATTTTTAAACCGGCCAATACCTAGAAAGAAAGGAGATTTTCATCGGTTTTTCATAGAAGGTGGTTTGAGGTTTAACATTTTGTCCAAAGTTTTACTGGGAACCAAAAACAATTTCTAAACCAAGTTGTTGGGTTGAGGGAGTTTTAGAGGAATCTCCAACATCGGCTGTAGGAAACGAAAAGGAGGCCAATACATGGCCAAGAAATTCAACAACAGTAACTACCAACAGCAAGCCCGATCATCTCCCAAAATATCAAAATCCATCACTACACCAACACATCAAAGCCACAACAATCCTCCACAATACCACCAACAAAAACCAAAATGCACACAGATATGGCTGCTGGGAAAAGGGGAACTGGACCCAGGTGAAAATGCAACACACTATTTTCACATAAAGGATATAGAATAACCTTTTGTCAAGGCAGAGTTTGGACAGATGATGAATTCAGCAATACCTGCCAAAGCATAAAACAAAGCAATCACAGGTTGTAATGTACCAGAAGATTTTTGACCAAGGGGAGTTGGCAGTATCTCTAGATATAAAGATTCTGCTTTCTCATACCATTCCACAATGAGCTCTTCTTCCAGAATATCATTGTCATAAAGTGCTTTCAAGACCAAACCCACTTCTTAAGAGATTCCAAGGAGGATTTGAGTTTTTCTGCTGGAATCCTTGATTGCATCAACAAGTTCAACATGAACAACGTAACATCATTCAATTGCTCCTGAAATCTTTGTTATGCGGCAGTAGCAAAGGTGTCAGTTGCCACTCAACATCATCATCACTTTCGCCAGCAACAGTAACAGCCTTCATTCTCATCTTCCTGGCTACCAAATGGCGAATGGTCCTTATCTGAGTGTTGAGATTTCTTCTTGCTGGATGCTTTTGGGGAGGATATTTTGGAATGAATATTGTGAGCTTGTCCCTCATGTCAACCTCTGCTCCACCGATGGAGGAGTCTGATGGCCAAAATTTAAATCTAATCTAGAAGGGGAGAAAACTAGTGTCAATGATGGTGAAAATTCCCAGCAACCTTTTCTGCCTAGATAGCTTTCCAGTTGATGGTTCAAGAAAATTTGTCCTTTTAAGAGAGGTCTATTGGTGTGGGGTTTGGGTTACAGTGACGTGAATACAAGAGGATGAGAGAAGAGGATTGAAGTTTGAAGCGAATAGAAGCACGGGACAGTGAGGTACTATGCAGATTTGAACTCAGACAAGTCTCTGGTTTCTTCCTCCTGAAAAGACGATTCAAACACTAGGTGGGCTTCAACAATTAGGCCTCATAATTAAGCTTCAATAAGTGAAATTCAAGTGGATGTGGAAACCAAAACTTTTATTAAAATACAAGCAAATGGCCCAATAGGCCACATGCTTGCGGGGGCATCTGTTTGTGCTAAAAATTGTAAGCCCAAATGAAAAGGCCCAAACCTGTCTAAAATCAATAAAAAGCCCAAACCCATTGATAATTAAACCCGATCCATATAAGAAATGAGGTGAGCGCCAAATCAGTTGAAGATGATAGACGTGGGCCAAGACGTGCAAACATGGGAGTTTAACTCCACAATAAAGAAATAAAAGGGACGAGAAACAGGAAGAATAGCATCAACAATTCTGCACAAAAAAGCACTACACAACTCTATGAAAAGAGCATCGTTCAAATTTCTCAATTTCTATTAGCATTCTTCATTTTCAGCTTTCAAACTTTAATTTTTATTAATTCTGTTTTATTAAAAATTTCCTACATTTTGTTGAAAATACAAAATCATGTTAGGAATTTATTCCTATAAATATCAGTTTGATTCATTTTGTTTTTTGGTATTATATCGTTTAGGAGATTAGAACTAACGGTCGAATTTAGTTCCTGCTTTCGTTTGATTTTAAAAGTTAGATTGTTTACACTTTTTACACGAATTGACGCTCGAACGTCTTACACGCCCAACAATTCGGGTCATTTAAAAAAGAATGACTCATCTTGGTCTTATTTAAAAAGAATGGAGTTGACTTTTATTTTTTAAAGGAAGGGAGTGAGTTTGTTAAGAGGATACTTAAAATTGTTAAAAATAATAATATTTAAATAATTATTTTTATTCGCATTTATGATGTTTCCCACCAACCCATCAACCACCAACATCGTCCCCTTGATGACCGACCAGACGGAACATACTTCATTTGCTCTTTTGTTCTGGATTCTCCGACATCCTGGGTTCCTTTGTTCTTTAGTTCTCCGACATTATTTTGCTCGCCGAAGGAAAATATTGAATAAAGAGATCAAAATACAGAGTGAGTAGTACTACTGGAGCTCAAGCATTTGTCGATCTGAACCATACGTTGGCTCGAGACCCACACTGGGTCGCGACCCATACTTTGTTTGTTTGCTACTGGGTCGAGACCCAGATTTTGTCTGGGTTGCGACCCATTTTTTTTCCTGAATCCTTTCAGCTAACGTATTTTATAATAATTTTAACAGGTTATGCCGACAGTCATTGTATTCGAGTATGACGGTGAATGGAAAAGTAACAATGATGAAATCCCGGTAATTAAATGGTGTTCAAGGTCAGGTTGTAAGTGGGCAGCGATTCCTGTTGATCGTGAAATTTGTTCTTTTGAATATATACGATCTGAGATGTACAAGATCATGGGTCTAGTTGGCACAGAACATTTGAGAATAAGTTATGTACCAGACGTGAGACACTGGCATATGCGTCCAATTTATATTGAGAATGATAATGATTTGAAAGCTTATTTATATTTCGGTTGTCCAAAAGACAGGCCTGTGCTGCATGTTGAAGTTGAACCCAGTATTATCTCTGAAAAAGTTGGGATGGAATCAAGAGCATTTGATATCGTCGTTGGAAGTGATGAACTGGTAGATGCAATATTGACAGAAACTGTGGGTGGTGGCAATGTGACGGATTACTGCTATGATGAATATTTTGACCGAAATATTGTCTCTACCGCAGAGGTTTCTGTGTCTGAATATTCATTGATGAATAACGTTACCGAACAAGAAAACGATGTAGAAGAAGACATCGGTGTTGGCGTTGGTCATTTGGATGATGTGGAGCACATTATTACGCAATCGGATGAACTTAATATCGGTGTTGGCGTTGGTCATTTGGATGATGTGGAGCACATTATTACGCAATCGGATGAACTTAATATCGGTGTTGGCGTTGGTCATTTGGATGATGTGGAGCACATTATTACGCAATCGGATGAACTTAATATCGGTGTTGGCGTTGGTCATTTGGATGATGTGGAGCACATTGTTACGCAATTGATTCCTCTGGAATGTATAGCTGTTAAATTCCGAAGCTCAAATCTGTTTCGGCGCTGAGACCTGAAATCTGCTTTCAAATACAAAAGCTTATCTTCTCCCTTTAACTTCAACACAACTGAATAACTGTGAAATTTGAGTTCTCTCCTTTACGAGTCTTTCTCATTTTCTTTGACAATATATTCAGAACTGAAACCCCTTTTTTTCTAATAACATCTTATGAACTGTATCAATGTTAGATCTAAAGTAACGTCAGCTCTTATCTTTATTCATCTCGGCTCAAGATGGAGATTTTCACCAGTACCCGTTGGCTTGGGGCGTTGTTGATGTTGAATCTACCGCTTCATGGAGTTGGTTTCTATCGAAATTACTGTATGTAGTGCCTGATGAGGAAGAGTTGATGATCATATCTGATAGAAATCCAGGGATCATTGCTGCTGTTTCCGGAGTGTATCATAACGCTCATCATGGTCATTGTATATGGCACTTGTCGCAAAATATGAAACTGCGTTGCAAGAAGAAGGGTTGCACGGAAATGTTTATGCACTTGGCCAAGATCTATAAGCAGAGTGAGTTCGACATCGAGTACGAACGTTTCAAACACAGGTATCCCGAGGTCGGAAAGTTTTTGGATGATTGTGGCTCTTTAGATCGATGGACTCGAGCCTACAGTCCAAGATCTCGCTACAATATAATGACAACGAATGGGGTGGAATCAATAAATGCGAGATTACGTGATGAAAGGCAGCTTCCAATCGTTGCATTGTTAGAATCCTTGCAAAGATTAACCACATCTTGGTTTGCGAGGTATCGAAATACATCTATTGTGTCTACCACAAATTTCACCCCTGCAGTTGAGTCCATCCTGCGTGACAGATATAACGCTGCTCGGGGCTATCAAGATTTTGAATTGAGTCGTCGTGAGTTTGAAATCCGGTACAGTGCACATACATTCATCGTGGACCTGGAATCCAAGAGATGCTCATGCAGAGAATTTGATATTGACAGGATTCCATGTTCACATGCAATCGCGGCAAGTTGTTTATCAAATTTTGATTTTTATTCGTTGTGCTCGGAATATTATTCTGTTATGTTGTGGTCATTAGCATATGCTGACCCAATTTATCCAGTTCCGGATCAGAATGAGTGGCCACGCCACGATATTTACGTGCTACCACCTGTTGTTAAGAGAAGAAGAGGCCGAAAAAAACTAAATAGACTTCCTTCTGTTGGTGAATTTAGTAGAAGATGAACTTAGAATATTTTTCTAGGAATATGTATTTGTTTGCAATTGTAAATTCTTGATTGTTGCAATTGTAAATTCTTGGTTGTTGCAATTGTAAATTAATGATTAGTAGAAGATGAAGTTAGCATGTTTTCCGGTATCTATTTTTAACTGTCTCTTGATTGTTTTAATGGGTCGCGAGTCATGTGTTGGTAATGGGTCGCGAGCTGAGAGTAGGTCTCGCGTGTTATAATGGGTCGCGAAAATGGGTCTCGAGTTGTGCAGTGTGGGTCGCGAAACATGAACAGATCTCTCTCTCTCGAAACATGAACAGATCTCTCTCTCTCGAAACATGAACAGATCTCTCTCTCGAAACATTTCAGATGTCAGGAAGTCAAACAGAAGTCAACCCCATTATCGCGACCCACAATCGAGACTTATAAGCATTAATTAGCACTGAAGTTCCTGCGAATCTCCACCAACCGTGAGATTTGATTTTGATCTAGCATAATCATGAAAATTCTTTTTGTGATATATCTCACTATTCATACATCCCATCTAATTTAATAGGATAGTTGACGGTTTTTAACTTCATTTCTATATAAAAGCAAAGCAAAGTAATACTTTCTATCTATCTTCTACTTCTATTACCAATTCATCTAAACGAATTTTACCCTGTTATTTACCGAAGGAGCAGCAGTCACCAGCGAAAGAGGAGGAGGCAGACACCAAGTGCAAGGATATCGCGACCCACAATGCAAGGATATCGCGACCTATTCGCGACCCACAATAGAAACACACGAAAGAACAATAAACTAGACTATGCTATCCAAAGAGAGTTGCATACCATAAGACCACTAACATCTGGCAAAATCACGATCAGTAACTGAAGCTATTTAACAGGAAGTCTAGAAGTAGATTCAGTGTGAAGAAGAAGTGATCGTGAACAAGCAACCGGCTCAAACAAGACCAGGCTCAAACAACCTGCCAGCTTGTTCATTCATCTCACCTTGTTTGAGACGGTTGCTTGTTCACGATCACTTCTTCTTCACACTGAATCTACTTCTAGACTTCCTGTTAAATAGCTTCAGTTACTGATCGTGATTTTGCCAGATGTTAGTGGTCTTATGGTATGCAACTCTCTTTGGATAGCATAGTCTAGTTTATTGCTCTTTCGTGTGTTTATGTTAACCGATACCATTGTTTGTTGATAATTATAGTTGTTGCGTCTCTGGTGAACTAATGTTTGGTGTTAGATCGTTGGGAAGTGTAATGAATTATTTGTATGACAAATCAGATTAGATTATTTTGTGGTATTCACATTGTAATTTTCCTCAAATCTGCAACCACTGCATCGTTTAGAGTATAAACACTAAAATCTACAATCGTGTGTGGGTCGCGAGTTGAAATGGGTCGCGATTGTCATGTTTGGGGTTTGGGGTTTGGGGTTTAGGGTTTAGGATATGGGTCTCGAGTGTGGGTCTCGAGTTGTGTAAGTGGGTCGTGAGATATTTTTTGTGATTTTTATCTCATGATATGTTCTAAGTTTTATAAAATAAGTTTTATATGTTATAACATAACATATATATGAGGGATATATATGAGTTCTATGTTTTATAAATTAAGTTTTATATTTATAACATAACATATATATGAGACATATTTATAACATAACATTAGATATATATGAGTGACATATGAGTTCTATGTTTTGTAATTAAGTTTTATATGTTTATAACATAACATATATATGATCCATAAATATAAGTTTTGTAAGCCGCGGTATAAACCGTGAAATCTGTGAAATCTGCTAGCCGCGCTAAACCGTGAAATCTGACATATATCCTCGAAATCTGCAAAACGCGCTAAACCGTGAAATCTGTTTTTCCGTGAAAGCCGTGCTAAACCGCGAAATACTCGCGACCCACTCGCGACCCAGACAATCGTTTAGTATACAATTCAGTAGAAATCAGACGTAGCGCTACTGATTCGTAATATACAATTCGCAGCGCAAACCAGCAATATATCGTCGTTTGCAAACCAGTCGCAGCGAGAGACCAGTCGCAGCAAAGAACCAGTTGCAGCGCCAAAACCAGTCGTAGCGCAAACCAGCAGATTCGCAAATCAGTAGTTGTGTTTGTAAGAAATCTGAATCAGTCGTGAGAATGACGCGACGTCGTTTTAGTTAGTGACGTTTGCGTTTTGAATGATTTAACATAACCAGCTGCTGGTTATTTTAGGAAGGGATCTGGTACCAGCCGTGCATGATGCGACGTTTTTTTGAGATAACTGTTGGCAGCAGGTGCGTTTGCACGGGATTCGATTTGGTTTGAGCGACCAGTTGCTGATGAGAGGCGACGTCGTTTTGATAAGTTGAAACGCAGCGTTTTGTGTGTAACGCTTTGTCGTCAGCTGTTGGCAGCGAAGGTGACGTATCCCTAGGAGATCTTGAGATCAGATTTCTTAAATTTTAAACTTATAAATTTATCTTCAGATATCTCCACTCGCGACCCACTCGACCCACACTCGAGACCCACAATCGAGAATAACCTTCAGATGTCAGAATAACCTTTATCTTCACTCGAGACCCAATCGAGACCCACTCGAGACCCACACTCGATAACAGAAACAGAAACTGAACGTAATAACAGAAACAAAAACTGAACGCAATAACAGAAACAGAAACTGAAACTGAATGCAGTAACTTGTAAAACTACAACGACAAGTACACGCACTCTCAATCCAACATCCACGCTTGATTCCACAAACTACAAGTAAAAAATTTACTAATCTGCAACCACTGCATCGTTTAGAGTATAAACATTCTGTTCAGCTAATGTAAAGGTTGCAGCTGCAATGGCATAAACTGTGAGGATTGAGAGTTTAGATTTGTGATTAATTGGTTGGATTTGGGATTAATCACGTGATTTTGAGGTTTCTGCTGAATTTTGAGTGTCGCGTTAAGTTTTTGGAATTTCCTACCGTAGCGATTTTGGAGCAAAAATGTTAGCAGCAGGTTACTGTAGTTCCTGCTGGTGGAATTTGAAATCAGCAGGTATGGTGACGTCAGCATGACGCATGAAGATCTGCTGGTTTTGGTGCGAATAGAAGTTGCTGCTGGTAGACATTGCGCGTAGCGTGAGGTTGAACGAGGAAGTGACGCGTGTTAGTCAACATTTTGGAGTGTTGAACTATCCATCATCGCTACGTCTCCACGAAATATGTAGGGGTATGCCTTCTTCAACTCCAGGAGACCCCGGAAGCATTCATCGACGTGCTGAAATATGTTTAAAGTAATTTTTAATTTTTGCTAAGACAAAAGTAATAGACCATAACTGTTACAAAAATAAATATACTTACTTCAGTGAAAACCCAAGTCCCAGGAGTGGCCATCTCAAGGAAAAAGCGCTTCTAATAAGCTGCGATGAAGCATCGTCTCTTCTCACCATCACTCAGATGCTCAATCTCCCGCTCTGTTCTTGCCAACGATCTCTGAATGATGATCTCCATCCTCCGTTCTAGAGGAAGAGCAACAAATGCATGGAGGTCTGGGTCAAGTCTCGTTGATCCCTCGGTCTGGTTCCCTTCAACCTGAGCTCCCTCTGTTATCAAACATCAATCACATCAGTATAGATTATAGAAATACGTGTTAATAGACATTAGAGGTCACATGTATATGACAAACACGACTTACCACTTTCAAGTCGATCCCTCGGTCTGGTTCCCTTCAACCTGAGCTCCCTCTGTTATCAAACATCAATCACATCAGTATAGACTATAGATATACGTGTTAATAGACATTAGAGGTCACATGTATATGACAAACACGACTTACCAGTTTCAGGGATCGACTTTGTTGATCCCTCGGTCTGGTTCCCTTCAACCTGAGCTCCCTCTGTTATCAAACATCAATCACATCAGTATAGACTATAGATATACGTGTTAATAGACATTAGAGGTCAAATGTACATGACAAACACGACTTACCAGTTTCAGGGATCGACTTTGTTGATCCCTCGGTCTGGTTCCCTTCAACCTGAGCTCCCTCTGTCGATCCACTCTCCTCCTCCTGCACTGGCGTCAACTGAGACATCCGCGCCTCCTTGGTCCACCCTGCCACCTCTGGCGACCCAGTCCATGTCTGCGCCCCTTCTGCCGTCTCACCTGCCAAAAAACAAAGATGAATTTTAATAACATAACATTGCACTTTCAACATTATAAGATCACAAATAAAAACTTACCACCAGTGGTAATGACTGGGCTCTGTGCTCTCTTGAAGCTCAACATGTCTGACTGCAGGCTTTTCAGTATATCCATCACATTTGCTTGCTCCTGCACAAATAAAACCACCAGTGGTAATGACTGGGCTCTGTGCTCTCTTGAAGCTCAACATGTCTGACTGCAGGCTTTTCAGTCTATCCATCACATCATATTTCTTATGCCATTTCCTCGTCACCCAGTGGCACATCCGGGGCAGTGAGACATCTGCATCCTCTCTACGAGTTGCAAAAGCCTCAGCAACACCATTATAAATTTCGTAGGCCAATATCTTACAAAAAAAAAAAGAATAAACCACATGTTATTTTAAATGAAACATATCAAATTTAAAAAATTAATCTATACAAACATGTAAATAAAATATACCTGCAATGGCTGAACAAAGCCACTGAGGTGGAGGCTTCCAAATCCGCTGAACTTTGGATCCCGCTTCCTCTTCTTCGCTAAAGTTGTAAACTCTTCAAATCTAGCTCGGAGGTCTTTTCGAAGACCAAATAGAACTTCCTCGTAGGCCAACCTACCCCATGGGTAGGTATTAAAACTATTGATATCATCCACCAGCCGCATCCAATCTGGATCAACCACTTCCTTCTTCCTTTTCCTCCGAGGACCCAACACTGCGGAGGCAAAGTATAAGCTAGCCAGCTTAATTTTCTCCTGGTCAACCTCATCAACTCCAGCCTCTTCTTGATATTCATCAATACGGGCCCTCAAATCAACCAATGTTACCGTACTCATCCCACGAAAATGCCTTCTACGGAATCCATCCTCCTTTGGAATCGCAGGATAAGTACTTGAACAGTTAAGCCCAGTTGTAAGCCCATACTCCAGCAAAGAAAACCGGAGCGACCTCTTGTGGATGATCATCCAAAATTCGGTCCCATAGTCCACGGTCTGCCGGCTGATCAAGAACCATAATAATTGGTTCGAGTTCAGATAATCAGAGGCATATCTAATCAGATTGCCAAACTGCCCGTCCATTGTTTGAAGCTCACGTTCATTCAAAAATTCGAGAATTCTTTGACAAACTTCATGGAATGGTGATCCCAATATTAATTTGCAGTCAAAAACTTGCCCTTTCTGGAGTTTTGTTGGACAATAAATCTACAAGACAGTTTGAAAAGAAAATTAGCAAGACAAAACATGGGTCGCGACAGTAAAAAACTATTCGCGATCCACAACGGTATACAAATTCGCGACCCACACATTACTATACATATTATCGCGACCCACACGTCAGTCTACCTACTCGCGACCCACGCCCGTCTACCTATTCGCGACCCATTTTCGTTGACAGATTCACCACCAACATGCACATACTGGACACTCACTAATCGCGATCCAAACACTCAAATCATTTAATAACAAAACTCGAAACATGAAATGTAGAAAGCAATAACAATAACATAAACTTTGCGTTTATTGCCGAAATCATTCAGGTTAAGTGCCGAGGAGGGTACGTACCACGCGATTATTGTCGAAAGTTCGTTCTTGTAGTTCCATCTCCACTGCTTCGATTGCTTTGCGTTTCACCATTTTGCAACTCAAACAATGACAATCGACGATGAGGTTTTTTGTTTTTGGTAGGTTTCATCGGGTGAAAGGAAGAAAACTGAAGAACCGTTCGTGCGTCGAAGAAGAATACGCGCGCTGTGCTATGTTTGTTTCGTCGAGATGGAAAGAAGGAGGTGTTACGTTTTGTAAAAGTCGTGTAGCGTTTATCATTTTTTTACTTTTTCAAATTTGTTGATGTTTTCAAGTTACTAATTGGGTTTTTAAAAATGTAAAGTGATTATTAGATGATTTAACAACTAAAACGTGATTGGATATAAGGGTAAAACGTAAAAGAACTCTCGCTCCTTTCCATCGAATTAATCTGTCTATCAATCCCTTATTCCTAAATTTCCGCCAACAATTCGCTAAATTAACACAAACAGAGCCTCTCTACTCTCTTAAACATAACTTATGCTGTTGTTAATTATGATTACCAATCAAACAACCATGAATTAATGCATCAATCACTCGGCCATTTGATGTACTTCCATGTGAATTACTTCTTTGGGTCTTTTCCATAATCCATCGGCATGATATCTTCCAGCACTATTGTGTTGGAGTAGACATATATCAACTTTGCTTATCTTCCAACTAATATATTTTCTATCCTAGCTTCCCTTATTCAGATTCCATAGAAGAGTCCACGGGACCATTTCTACGATCTGTCAC
The DNA here is from genome assembly GCA_001598015.1 of Dorcoceras hygrometricum. Classification (NCBI taxonomy): domain Eukaryota; kingdom Viridiplantae; phylum Streptophyta; class Magnoliopsida; order Lamiales; family Gesneriaceae; genus Dorcoceras; species Dorcoceras hygrometricum. The sequence goes on from KQ993010.1 coordinate 337,539, forward strand.
GTGATGTTGAACACTGAAATTCATATTTGAAATCCAGATACCTTGATATGGAAACTATCATGGCACGATCTTACCAATCAAAATCTGCCAAAATCACCAAGATATGAACAATAGAATTTTTACTCTTTCTTACGGTATGAGTGACAATTATATCACTGATCACCATTTACATTCTTTCCCAGTGAAAATGAAATTGGCAATAAGGAAATAACCTGCAGAAGTTTGGGACAAAATGAAAACAATTCTTTGACGAAGAGACTTAAGTTGATGTGGTTTGAAGTTGTTTTCAGTACCGCCATATGTTCAAAAACAAGAGCATCCATATATATATATATATATATATATATATATGCATGTTAAAAACAAGATCATATCATGTCATGTCGAAGGATCAGGAATAAAATCAAATGGCTTCATATATAAATATATATACATACATACATATATACATATATCAGAATGAATTAAAATTCCAAACAACCAAGTAAAATTACTCTGAGCCATGAATTCACACAAATGAAATGAGAAATCAAATCATATTATCTAAAATCTGGCGTGATTCCTCTGTCGTCTCCGGGGCTCCCCTCATCATACATGTGTCCGGCTACGATCCATTCTTTTGGCCTTCCTGCGCTTATCCAGCCTTCTCGCAAGCCTTAGCGCCATATTCCATTGCCTTATCTTTTGGTTTCCCAGTTTTCTCGTAAGAATCGTTGCCCAGTTGAGACGCCTTGTCTTATACTGCCACAGCCCTCGCACAAGCTTCTTCGCCCTCTCCATTGATATTCTAATCTCAAATACTGCTCAAACTAACTCAAGCTAATCTGACTTGAATCAACTTTAAACAATATTATATGTGAGAAGCAATTAGAAGAACACATATTATATATATATATGTATATGCGTAATGCTTGTGTGTGCCCGAATGGACAAGAATATGTGATATCCGATGGAACCTCACTTTAATATTCAACGTGTCAATTATACAGAAACTAAGGGCGCCACGTAATGGCCCAAACATGCATACGTACCCGCGTGTCATAGAGGTCGAATACTTGGATCAGATAGAATTTTCGAATTGAATGGTTGTACAGTTTGTTATTTCGTGAAATAAAATATAATAATATATTTTTGATTGAACAGATTGGTTATATATATTAAAAATTAAATATATAAAATGGAGAAATACTCATTCTAATGGTTAGATCAATAAATATTTTGTTATTGAGTAACGTTAAAATTAACTAAAATTTGAAATTATATAACGGAGATATTATGAACAAGATAACTGTCCACGTTATATGAGAGAAAGAATTTTGTGTTCACTTAATCAAATCTGCACGCAGCACTTTCTTTGTCAAAAATAAAATTAAGTTATTATTATATAATCTGACAGACTACATGGCAAATCACAGAAAATCAAGTTAAAAGAATCCCTATAATAAATTATTTAATTAAATTTTGCACCATCAATCAGATGCCATCACATAGAAATCATGTCGGAAGTCCAGAAAATCGATCCTCGAGGAATGAGCTATGATGATGTATTTTTCTTTTAGCAACATGCAACCAAATACTAGTTAGAGGATGCCAAAAATGATTTCGACGAAATTCATACTTAAGTCAGGTCGAGAGGCCGGGAGTAATATAGATGAATATTAGCAGAGAATGTATGAGAATAATGAATGACTGTAAACCGAGACATACCCGGATATTTATAGGAGAGGTTGGATGACCTTGCGTGTATGATACTCGGTTAATCATACCTGGGTATGGGTCCAACAGTTATTGCGTGCACGCCTCACGAATAATCATCTCAAGTATAGGTTTTCCAGATTTTGTCAGTGTTGACTAATCATGATTTAGACAATAGGGTCAAGTGATTGTGATGGGATGTTTACAAATATCAGACCTTTACCTCGAGGTTGCTTCGTCGAGATAGATTTGTCACACCTTGCGTCCCAAGGAGGTACCACCCGTGGTGGGATGCGGGTGCATATAGAGCACTTATCAAGGGTGTGTTGGCTGGGAACACTAAGGAGTACTCGGCCATTGGTTCACTCCTCTTACCTCGAGGTGAGAGATCGAGAGTTCTCATGCCTCGGGTCCCGAGATGGTGGATAGTTGTGGTATTAAGAGTATCCCTCCAAGGAGTTCTAGACGAAGAATTGAAGTTTAGGACTAGGTGGAGTCCTGGTCGGGACACGAGCTCAAAATATGTGTTTCTAAGAAAAAACCATGATCCATGTGAACTTATATCATAGCCGTTGATTAAGCAAAAATGGACGGTCAAAATAAGCCCCGCCCGATTTTCGAGGCAATGGTTAGACTTCCCGAGATGATCTGGACCCTTTGCTGCCATGAATATCAGACGGCTGAGATGCTTCCTGATTTCCAATAAATAAGCGGACATTTCCAGTTCATTTCTACCTTAACTCTTGTATAGCGTCGAAACTCTGTCAAAGTTCCCACTTTCTTACCGAGCTCTTGAGTTGTCTTCCTTCCACAATTCAACTCGTAAGTGTGTGGATTTTTAATCTAGTTTAGTACTGATGTCTTCACCAGATAACATCATCATTAGAAAAATATCGGAGTCCTAGATTATCCTTCATCCTCACTATCTAGGAGTGAGGGTGGCGATACCCCGACCGCCAAATATATTCGTAGAGCAAAACTACTTAGGATTGCTTGAGAACAGGAAGAACTCGCCTCCTCGGGGTGTCCTTGGCATGAGACTACGGCTTCCACATTGAGAGAGTTGGACATCCCCTTAATTAAGGATAAGGCGAGGATGTCTAATAGATTTGAGGTACTCATCCCTGATGTCGAGGTCCGAGCTCATCGTCCTCCTATTGGCTTCCAAAATTTTTACGTAAACCACGTAGATATGGGCTTGAGGTTCCCTATTCCTAAATTCATAATAGCACTATGTAACCACCTCGGGGTCAGCCCTAGCCAGCTGGCCCCGAATTGGTATAGTTACCTATTATCTTTAGGTGTTTTCCTTAGTTTTTTGAGATCCCTCTCTCGACTTCTACTCTAATGCAGTTTATTTAGGTCAAGAGGTTAGGGCTCGGTAAGTTCTATATTTCCAATAAGACGTAGTTCGGGTTTATAGGCGACAACTCGAGATCCCATAAGGGATGGATGTGTAGGTATTTTTTTGTTAAGCAGAGAGTGAGGAGGGGGAGTCCTTGGGGCTGTGACATGTCCTAGCGAGATAATGTATATACACCGTATCCTTCGACGCCCGAGCATGCCCTTGATCTATCCAAATTTTTGGCCATTATGAGCATAAAGTGTTTTAATGTGCGGGATTTAGTCAAGGAAGATCTCCTATGCTACTTTAGGTTTAGCCGAAAGGGGTGAGATGGTCAGGTATTTAGGTATTGCTGTTATTTATCTCTTAGCGTTCTCGTTTGTTTCAATACCCCGAGTTCTCATTGTTTGTTCCTTTATGCAGACGATAGGATTGGCAAGGCGGAGATGGTAAGGACTATGCGGGAGAAGAAATCCAAGGCTGGAAGCTCCTCGGGTTCAAATGCTTCCACGAGCTTGGGGAAGGGAAAAAGGAAAACACTTCTTTCCGAGGAGGAGGGCCGTCACAAACGCAAGGTCAAGTCACCCGCTCGGGAGTATGTGCCTACGATGTACTTAGAAGCTCGGGTTGTGGAGTCAATCACTTCAGTGGAAGCTCCTACCTAAATGAGGTCCTGTTGCTCTCCCCAAGGCCTTGAACTTTCCTTGGGGTCTCGTTCGTGGTTGCCCCCTCAAGCCCTATCTCTCGGGAGTTTCTCCGTCATTGCGTTCCGGACAAAGACATTGACTTTATGTGGAGAACTTCTGAACCAGGCATCCTCGATGCTGTGGGCCTTCATATTATGCTGGTTTCTAACTATTTTGGGCTTTGTGATTTGCTATGCTAATGTTAGGGCTAACTCTTTAGTTTGCGCAGGCGATTGTATGGGCGGTGAAGCGTTAAATCGTCTGTCTCGAGCACACGGCGAGGTCGTCCTGACCCCGTCGTTCCATGGATGGCATGCTGAACCGTCATGACAATTTGATGGGGTAGTTCGAGGAGCTGCATAAGCATAGGGACGAGGAGAAAAGGCAGCTACTGTCAGGCCCCGTGCTAATCACACAAGATTATAGCACAATTAGGCACATAATCACGGAAGCGTAACCACAGGGCTTAAAAGTTTTTCGAAATAATAAGGGCCTGAACTCAAAATCATCATTCAAAATATCAATACTCAAAATATGAGTTAACTCAAACTCATACAATACAGGTAACAATCAATACTAAAAATATAACAGATCCCCCAATACATAGAAACACGGGGCATTTCCCGGTTCAATACATAATAAATAGACTGTGACTCAAGGGAACGGGGATCGACTAGCTGGCACTCCACTTGATCCAGCTTGGTTACCTGAAGATCCTGCAAATGGGCAACGCAGACCCAAACAACTCAAAAGCAGGAAAACAAATACGAGGTCAAGTCTCAGTACGAAGAGATATCAAAACAGCTAATCATGCAATATGTTATAATCAATGCCATGAAATGCATGAGGGCTATCAAGGATCGGATAGCTAGACCAGTGTATCAACTGGCAAATCATCATAATCAGCCTCTATACTCGCACGATGTATCAACCGGAGAAATCATCGGTCCGTGATCTTCAGAGCCCGTCAGCCCATCACAGCTCGGTGATAAACACTCGAATCCGGTAGTCATCACTCCGATGATAGCGTTGAACTTTTCAGGCACGATACATCTATCGGCCAGTCACAACGTGGCTATCAATCATGTCATCAATCAATCTGTCAGGATCAATATGTATGCACGTATGCCAATCAATAATCAATTCACAATGCATACAATATCAACACGTGAATGCAGAATATAAAACTCAATCAATTCAACAAACTGATTCACGTAATTTCATATCATCAAATCAGCAGATTTCATAACATCAATTACAGCCATGTCCACGCTCAAAGCTGTTAAATCCGCTCAATTCGTACCTCAACAGCTTAATTCTACCTCACTGATTCGAACAGGGCACGGCAACTCACGGCCTAATCGAAACAGACCCCTCTTGGCTTCGGCAATTCACGGCAGAAGGTCCTGGAAGCTGAAATCTGTACAAAGTAGCTAATATCTTAGCTCAAATCAACCACAAATCTGAACCTCAAAGTTATAGCCTACGGTCGAAATTCTGGATTCACAACCTAAGCTATACAAGTTCTACCAAAGCTTAAACCGCAAGATATACTCACCAAAAGGCTTGAAAAGAGCTAAGGGATGCGCGGTCATATTTCTCCAGAAATCTTCGTACACCAGCAGCTTCACGCTCTCTTCCTCAAGTCGTTCAACGGCCTTAAATTGGTAGTAATCAAAAGAGCTAAACGAGGGGCTACCAACCACGCTCAAACCAATGGCGGGAATCGACGGCAAACGACGGAAATAGGCTACGGAACAGTACCGAACGAGGGTTTCAAATGAGAAGATAGGAAATGTCGGGTGAAAAATGACTAAGTGTTCATCTCTACTTAGCGTATAAATTCACCAGCCACCAACTTAAACAGATTCCTTCACCAAAATCATCTTCTGGTACTGAACAGATTCCTCGCATCAAATCCTAGAGCCAAACAGATTTCTCAAATCAGCGCTCATATCCATCAGATTCCAGCGAACAGCGCTTAAAACCCCTCAGATTTCATAGCGCTAATGCTAACACTCGCGCGCTAAACCAAACGACATCTGAACGCTCCAACGTTAACATACATCATATCTCTTACATAGCGCTAATGCTAACACTCGCGCGCTAAACCAAACGACATCTGAACGCTCCAACGTTAACATACATCATATCTCTCAGCACTCGCACAAGTTCTATCATGCTAAGCGCTAATTAGTCAAAACGACGACGCATCTGGGACATCTGAAACCAACACTAGCGCTCACCGCTGATCAGATCTCTCCATGCATTGCTAAGGCACTACATCAAACGACGTCGCTACAACTTATCAAAACGACGCAGCATCGCTAACACATGTTGACCAACGTTGACATCTGCTCTTGTCCACACGCTAGCGCTAACAGATCTATCGCTACTCTCCAGCCGTGTTGACTAATCGTTGAGATCTGATTACACCAACCGCAAGACATCTGAACTACGAAACGACGACGTAGCGCTTCTAGCGCCAATCGCTACTATCAGATCTCTCTCTCCCTGGCAGATCTCTCACTCCACCAGACATCACCAAAACGACAGCGTTTCACTAAAATTTCACGACCACTCACGCAAATGACCAGGGACTCAGATCTCGCCCAAAAACGACGACGTTCACTTCTAAACTCTAGGGAATCAGATCGCATTCACAACTTCTCCAATTCAACTCCATTTCTCAAACAGATTTCACCCGCTAAATCCTGCGACTAGAAATCTGAAATTCGAAAATCTTAATTCTCATTACTAATCTAATCCCAAGATCTGATTCCTCACAGCTACTCCTCGAGATGGAAACGACCCGAGCTAAAGTGCAGTCTTCTGAATCCGAATTCAGCAGCTAAAGTGTAACGCCCAGAAATCCGTAAATTCACAATGATAAATCTAAATTTTCGAAGGGTTTAATTTGCTAATTTCAGTACCCTTCTTCAGCTTCAATTCAGTGATTCAGCTTTCGTCTGAGCTGAATTTCAGATTAAACCAGGAACCCGGTTCGCGAGTATATCCGGAAGAATAAACCAAAACACGGTTTGAGTTTTTATTAAGTTTTTTAAAAAAAGAAGAGAGAACTATTTTCAATGAAATGATTACGGTTGGTAGGCGCCCACGCCTTGTGTAAGTATTAAACCTACTTCACTATTTTCATTATTGAAGCTCATTTAAGGAAGTGGAGGTCAAAGCCGGAGTTATTCTGTGCGAACTGTCTTTCATCTTTGAAGCAAGTAAACTCTATTTCTTGCTGTACTTTTGAAAAACATATATTGATTCCTTTTTTGCATGTTTGTGTGAGTTTTAAAGGTTTGAAAAGGGATTTTGAAGTTTTTTAAACACAGAGTAGGTTTAGGATGAAGTATTGGTTTGCTGGATTTTGTTAAAGTTGTTCGAAAATGTTTTACGAAAATTTGAGACAGTTTCTTCTTGAAAATTTTGGGATGTATGAAAGTAGCTTCAAAGTAAAGTTTCTCCAAGCTATTTACAATACTCGTGCTGGATAGCTACAGATGAGGTTCTGAGCTGATAGACAAAGCTCTGATAAGCTTAGCTAATCTATTCGAACTTCTCCAAGCTATTTTCAGTACTCGTGCTGGATGGCTAAGGATGAGGTTCTAAGCTGATAGACAAAGCTAATCTAGTTAGAAATCATTTCTAATCGGATAAACTTAGCTAATCTGTTCGAACTTCTCCAAGATTTTTTCAGTGCCCTGTTGCTATTATAATCTGGTATGATTCGTTCGATGATTTTAGTTCATAATTGATTTTTGAATTGTTCCAGTTTAAGTCACGATCTGTTTATTTTCCATGAGCTCATCTTAAGTTCGCGATCTGTTTATTTTCCTGAGCTGAGTTTAAGTCACGATCTGATTTCATGGTCTTATCAGAGTTTTCTTTTTTTTTACCATTGTAATCTAGTGCTCGTTTAAGTTGTGTTGACTTTTCCTAATTTGAGTTGACCAAACAGCCCAGATCTAATTTTTTTATTTCGAACTGTTTTACGCTCGCGATCTGTTTTCTACTCCGAACTGAGCAGATTCAGCTTAGGTCCACTGTGAATCGATACTATAATCTCAAGTTTAATTCTTCTTTCTTTTAGATTTGATTTGAAGGTATAACTCTAATCTGTTCGAAGTTGTATCCAATTTATAGAGATAGTTCATCAGCTTAGAGTTCTGTTATTCGATATTTGTTTCTATATATTGAGCTAATTCGAGTTTCTTCCTCGATTGAACTCCAATGTACTCCCAGTGGCTTTCGGACATCAAAGGAGTTTTTAAAATAGCAAACCATATATGAAAGAGACATTTTTCAGATCATATAAAAGCAGTTTAAAGCAAGTTTTAGCACAAAAAATATTTTATTGATATATCACAAGGTGACGAAGGAGGAATGACAGAAGTTTCCCTATCGTATATCATAAAATTTTAAAGGAATTAGATTTCAAAATTTTAAATTGAATTATGGCAAAGAAAACAGACAGTCAGCTTATGGGTGTGTGAATGTCGATCGACGGACCGGGGTGTCCCGCCAAATTACGGGAGTATGGGTGTCGGTCGACGGATCGAGGTGTCCCTCCAAACGTGAATGATAAGGGCGATAGTTCGTTGTAGCCTGATTTCAGATGAGTTTGATCAAGCGATATGACATAAGGAGAGCTTATGTGTCATAACTCAACAGAAAATAAAAACAGGGTTGTTTACAACCACAGAATTGAGCAAAGTTTATTTTAAAGCTTAAATTCTTTAAATTCCTATAAATGTTTTAAGTATGTTCAAGCATGTTCAGTTTATGCTTTATCATTTCACAGTTTATCAGCTTTCGAGCTTATTCGTTTTAGTTTACAGCTTATCAGTATAAAACTATTTTATGTATGTACCGCCTGCCTTTGCTATCTCCAGATTTGTTTGCTAAGCCTCTAGGCTCACTAGTTTTCCTAAGTGCAAGTGTTGAGATTTAGCCAGAGCTGGTTGGTGCGAGCTGGATCAGATCGGGGGATGTTTATCATGGACATTCATTTCCGTGTTGTTTCAGCTCACCTACCTTTTGTTTTAGTTTTAGTACTTGTAGATAAATATATATAGCTGTAAAGTGAATGAAATCATTTATATATATACAGCTGTAAAGTGAATGAAATCATTTTGCAAGGTTTTATCCGGTTTCTACTTTGTTCTTAAGCTCTAAGCTGTTTTCCAGTTCGTGATTTGAAATGTTGTTACACACAGTTTTTGAACGATTCTGATTACTTCCAAGCTTATTCCATGTACTCTGGATGAATTTTTTCCCTATGATATGCATATATAAGTTCCGCATATCTATATATGTATGTGTTTCAGCCGATCATTTAGATAGTGCGTGATCTGAAAATTTTTATGAAGTTGCAACTAAGTCCAGCATAAATTATTGTATTTCAGTTAGCACCTTCATAGCTTATTTACTAAAAAAATTTCGGATCGGGGCCTTTCATAAATGGCAAGGTTCAGGGCTTCAAATACAAGGTCCAAAATTTGAAGGAGGAGGTGAAGATCTCAAGGAGGCTCGAGAAGGAGAAGTTTGTAAAGTCTCTCGAGTTCGAGACCTTGTGCACGAATAAGGCTTGTGTCTTTTTTTAGCTCGGTTTAATGGCTGTTTTATCCTCAATTTTGGGCTAACGTCTACTCAAATGAGGAGCACCCGACCTAATTTTTCAACATGATGTATGATTTGGAGGGCATGCCCGAAGATGGGGAAGTGACAAGGATAACACCCGGAGTCTGAGGCTAAAGATCCCCCTGTACCATAAATTATCCTGTATTTGTAATGATATTTTAATGAATGAAATTTCCTTGATTTTCTCTATTGATCTCGAGTACTAATGTGGATGAAAAATTGAGTAGGACTCTTTTTGTAAAATAACTAAATACGAAGTGGGGTAATATACTTTCAATAGAGCCTCTAGATCGACAATGATCACATTGGGCTAGCTTGAGTAAAAGGCTATTAAGTGTGAGCAGAGTCTTAAAACAATTTGTGTTTTATTACCAAGTATGAGGGGATCATATCCGAGTTGAGCAAGTCATTGAGTCGGCCAAGTTTTTTGCTCGCACTCAAGTAGAGCTGCTACCCGAGGCGTTTTACCAATGAAAATTGGGTTTTAAGTGCCAAGGAGGTCGAGCTTGCATTTGGGTAGGGCTGCTACCCGAGGTGTTTTGCCAATAAAAATTGTGATTTAAGTGCCAAACAGGTCAGGATTTCATTCGGGTAAGGCTGCTACCCGAGGTATTTTGCCAATAAAAATTTGTCTTTAAGTGCCGAACAAGTCGAGATTTTTAATAGTACTCAAAAGAAGCTGCCACCCGAAGTATTATACCGATAAGGATTGGGCTTTAGGTACCGAGCAGATTGGGCTTTTTAGTAGTATTTAGGTGGTGGTGCCACCGAGGTATTATGTCGTTAAGGATCGGGCTTTAAGTGCCGAGCAGGTCGGGTTTTTTAATAGTACTCAGGTGGGGCTGTCACCCGAGGTTTTTGTTGACATTTTAATAGACATTTTAAAGAATAGGACAAGATTTCAAGTGTAATTTTCCAGAGCTGAATAATATTCCAAGTCCGATGCCACCTTTTTCCATGTGAATCCTCAAGATAATATGCTGCGATGTCAGCTTTTCCGACCACCTTGTAAGGTCCCTCATATTTTGGGTCAAGTTTCCCTCTGTTTCCTTGATACTGAATCCTTATCAAGACCAAATCCCCTACCTCATATCTCCGAGGTCGAACTCACTTGTTGTAAGCTTGGGATGTTCTCCTCTCGTAGGCCTAAAGTCTTGTCACCGCTATGTCCCTTCTTGCTTCCAATTGATCCAACTCAAGGCGCCAAATTTCATCATTTACCTCAGCATGCTATCACTCGAAGGCTGTCTTGGCCAATCTCGGCTGGAAGTAGACCTTCTGTCCCGTAAACCATGATAATCATTGTTTCTCCTGTGCCAGTTCGGGTGGTTGATCTCTATTCCCATAGTACACTTGGAAATTAATCGAACCACCTTCCTCAAGTTGAACCAAGTCGAGCCTTGAAGGCTTGTATGATGGATCTGTTAGTAACTTTAACCTGCCCATTGCTCTGTGGGTAGGCCACCGAGGTGAAGATTTGTTCAATATTCATTCTCAAAACCATACTTGGACCTTTCCTCCATAGAACTGCCTCTCATTATGTTAGAGTAAATTTCAGAAGTTTTGGTAATGAAAAATAAAAGAGATATAATCAAGACCAAAGGCACCAGATCTGGACGAAGCTTACACTGTTGGACGTAGAAACCAGATCGGAGCAAAGTCAAGCTAGTTAAGAAAAAACCAGCTCAGCGCATTCAGGTACACTGGTTAAGGACAAACCAGCAAAGGTAATTTGGTCAAGTTGGGTAAGGTCAAACCAGCTCAGGATATTGAGATGTGCTGATCTAGGAAAAACCAGCTGGGTGCTAAGTCATGCTGATACCAGTTCAAAGATGCTTAAAATCAAAGAGCATTGAGACAAAGAGTAGAAAAACAGTGGCTTACAATTAAGAGAACAGACCAGCTGAAAGACCAGTCAAGTAGACCAAGCAGAATAATTTCACAAGTGGTACTGAAGAGAGTACAAAGAATGCTATCTGAACAAAGACATGAGCAGAATATTTCAAAACAGATTAGATAGGATCAAGCTCAGAACCCGATCAAGAAAAGCAGCTCAATGTTCAGAAACCAGATCAGGAGACCAGCTGAGTACTGGACAACATAGAATATTGAATTTAGGAATGTTTGAAGCTACTTACAGTCTGATATGAAACATTTGACATCTATGCAGTGATTTGTAGTCGTTGGAACTACTTTGAGCTAAATTCAGATATGCAGAGATTGATTTCAAACTGAATACGACGCAGAGTTGCTAAAAAGGGCAATGCATTTAATGGAGTTATACCTTCATCGTACATACATTTAAGGCGTCGCAGGAAATTCAATTTGGATGCATACAACGTGTCATTTATTACCGTTGTATCCAAAGAGTATAAATAAAAGAGAAGATCAGCTGTGAAGGAGTTACGAAGTCGGACTACAACAAAATTATCAAACACACAAGTTAACCAGCCCTTTACACGTGAAAAGCAGAGTTCATATTGAATCAGCTCACAGCAAGTGACACACACGCAGATAGCTTTATTCAATTCTTGTGTCACATACTCTTCTATACACACATTGTGTAGTGTCGAGCATTCATTGTAAATAAAAAACAGATAGTGTAAAGTGCTAGAGTAGCACATCCAACTCAGTGCTGTTTCATTGTATTTTCGGACCATATCGCGGGTCTGTGTTCATAGTTGAGTACTAGGAGTTCTCGTAGCTGTTGGTTGCAGGATCGGGTTCGTACAAAGGGTTGTATAAATCAAATCTTCTAGTGGATATCCTTCCCATTGAGGAAGAAGGGGAGACATGGGAGATATTGCTCCGAACTTCCAAAAACAAACTCTCGACTCTTTATCTTTTACTTTATCGCATTTGTCTAAATTGTTCACTATTTGAATCGTGTTCTTTCCGTATAAAATTACTTCATTACACGAGACAAACAACAGTCACTGAGAACCTCTTCAAGCTGGTAACTCAGCTGGAGGTTTGTGTCTAGTAGTAAATTTTCGAAATAAGTTTTCAAATAAAAATTAGGGAGTTCATTCTACCCCCCCATCTGAACTCCCGAGCTTGTTTTTTATCCTAACACATTATATGATAGAAGCCTTCATGGTAATCCAAAACGGAAAACTATGTTCCTCCACAAGAATTTCAGCACCTTGACCTCGGAAATCCTCGCCAAAGGTTCCGCTTCTACCCACTTTGAGAAGTACTCCATGGCGACTAGCAGAAATTTTCTCTGGCCAACAGTTGGTGGGAAGGTCCCTACTATATCCATGTCCCATTGATAGAAAGTACATGAGGAAAGAATCGCATGCAAGAGTTCAGCGGACTGATTCTGTAGGTTAGCATGCCTCTGGTATCCGTGACAAGACCAAAAGAGGGCGCGACGTCTCTTTGTATAGTAGGCCAAAATAAACCAGTGAGGAGGGCGTTTTCTCGCTAGGGGTATGCTTCAAATGTGGTTTTCACATAAACCTTCGTGGATCTCCCTGAGCATATAATTAGCTTCCTAGGGACCCAAGCATTTCAAGAGCGGTTGCGAGAATGACCTCTTATATAGCACACCATTCAAAAGCACAAAAATGGAGTGCTCGGTGTTTGATTTCTCGAGCCCTTCGAGGCTCTTCAAGCAGGGTCTAGCGAACGAGGTATTCATAAACATCATACCTCAAACTAAAGGAGGGAGGCTCTCCGAGGTCTGACCAAATAGCATATCTGTGAGACCAAATCTTGTCTTTGGATTTCCTGTCTCGAGGCAAGGGAGCTGGCCATCGTCGTGAGTTTGTCTACCTTCTCATTCTGGCCTCGAGGTATCTGCTCGAGGACGAGCTCGGAAAATCCTTTGCTCATTTTGCTCAAGGCCTCTGCTTACTTGATCATTTTTCGTTCCTTACCTCGAATTTTCCCTTACTCTTCTGGATCACTATTGAGAATCAGAGAAGAGAAAAACTCGAGCTATCCTCGGAGCTGAATAATGTTTTATCATGGTTGGGTTGTTACACGCTGTCACCTTACAACTGACTTCTAAGGCTTATATAATGTATACAACAAAGTGTAAGCCTATCAATTTCAGCTCCAAGCCAAACGAATACATAAAATTCTAAATTTAAAAGGAACAGGTAATCGATCTTCTGAGAAGTTTTAGAGTGTTTGTTAGTTCAAAGGATTCAGATTCAATTCTTTGTGATTTTCGTAATTTCATACTCTTCAAATTTAAATCCTCCCCATTTGATAGTCTCCAAATTCAAATGAACCGTATGTATGGTAATACATATACCAGTAGACTCAACCGATGAATCACCGTACGTTTGCCTTAAGTAATAAATTACATTTAACTCTCCGTATTGTTTCATAAATGCAACCTATTTTGTCAATATATACAATATTCATGCATTACCAACTCTGCTATATTCTGAATGTATATATGAGTTGTTCAATAACTATAATAGATTTTTTGAGTCAAGTTACCAATTTAGCTCTGCTATGACTAAGAACTAAAGCCCAACATGATCTGCTTATCTGTTTTGAGCTGATGTTCTAAGCTGATCTGAACTGCTTATTCTAATCTGATCTGAACTGCTATTCTAATCTGTTTTCTTGAATTGATTCTGATATTATATATAATGCTTTAAACTGAGTTGTCTTTACTCAACTAAGTTCTGATTTAATTTTGCTATCACCAAAACTTAGAATTTCACATTTAACATGTGGTGGAAAAGAAAATTTTGTTTACCGGCGGAATTAGAAAAATCATTGCTGAATTTGCGACGATTGCTTAATCCATCTAATTTTAGTGATAGATTTATTTAATACGTCGAAAAAATATTAACAGTATTGATATTCAGTTGGTCTTTAAGTAATGACATAACTTTAAAATATACTCTCACTAAATCGACCGATCTATCTTACAAATTGAAAAAAAGGTTTTCATTCATGTATGTACATATACATACTGACATAAATACATACATATTTATTTTGTCATACATATACATACAGAAATAAATACACATATATATCTTGTTATTTATGGTTATAAAATTTATTTCTTATATTCTTTAAATATTGTTATAAATTCGATCTACATAGGTTGTTCTGATACCACTTGATGGAAATATAGGATCAAAGTCCGGTCTGGATCAGAACACGAAAGCATTCTGATACCACTTGTTAGAGTTGTAAAAAAAAATTTAGATTTTAAACGGAGGTGAATAAACTCTTTTGAAAAACTTTTATGTTTTACAACGATTTTAGGATTAGCTTCGTTAAAAGCTAAGTCCTATACTTAATCAGATCCGCTCTCTTGTGAAATAAACAATCTATATGGACAGATCGTCGCTTTGAGCAATGAACTAAAAGGATTTTAATGCAAACTGAAATAGTAAAAGCAAATGAGAGAATCAAGTTTGTTTATGGAAGTTCGAAGCAACGCTTCTACGTCTTTCTTTCTTTCCAAACTGGAAGAATTTTCACCAGAAGACTTTGATGTAGAATACACAGTATCCTAATCCACTTAATCAACCAGCACCCGAACTGAACTCCTAGCATCTCAACTCTCAAACAGCACGGGAGCTGTGAACTCTCAAATGCAGCACATAGGCTGTGAAACAAATTTGAGAAAGGGTTTTTGAGAATATAATATGTTCGATACAAAGCCTATAATATTCAGCACTCAGCTGAAATACTTTACAGAAGATTCAAAATAAAAACAAGCTTCTGATTGAAAGGAAAATTTCGCAGGTGCAGTTGCTCAGATTGCGTTTGAAATAGAAAGCTTCTCGTCTATTATATCATCATCATGTGTTCATATGCACATGTTCTTCCTTCTATACTTGAGTTCAAACGATAATAAATGTGTCAGGTAGACTCATTTTTGAATCATTGTCCATACATTCAATGAGCATTTAATGATCGTCTTATGATTCGTATTGCTCCATTAAATGTTTCCCCAAAGTAGCAAGTCACGTTTACGACTAGACTCTCACATCTGATAGTTTTCAGCATATATGCTACATACCTTTTGTCAAGTTATTGCTCGCTAACTGCTCTTTTCAACTTTCCTACAATCGATCTTGACCTAATCTGATCTATGAAGCTCAACATACTTTGTTCTGCTCTTGAACTGTTTCGAAGTTCCACACTGATCTGACCCATCTGTCGAAGCTCCGAACTGTTCTCTCCTAAGCTTCGATCCCCGAACTGCGGGCTTGAATATACTTGGTGGAACCTGCTATGATCTTGTAGCAATTTGTTCATGAAGCTTCATCCTGCTCTGATCTGATGCCAATCTGAACTGGTCCATAGCTTAAGTTGTCCATACTTACCTTGATCTGATTTGAACTGTTACGAAAACTAAGTTGACTTTACTTGACTTGATATGATTTATTAGCGTTACCTACACCAAATCTGATAGCTTCCAAACTGATTTTGTTTTTACCAAAACTTTAAATATTTTTTCATGTTATATTTTCAGCGTTTGAATCTTTATAATAAATAAACTGTGAAATTTTAAAATGATAAATAAGTTTCTATTAAACTATATTCTAAACATATGTATCGTTTAACTGTTTTTGGGCTGCAAAACATAATCTCATGGTTCCCCAATATTATACATATGCCTGAAGAAATTTTTTTTAAAATAAATAAATTTCTGAGATAACCCCAATTTAAATTTAATATTTTCAAATCCGAAGATATTGGATACGGGAGGCCAAGGCTGATTTGTATCAATCAAAATCTGGAAAAAAAATTTAAACATAACAATAATTCAGGCAATCCAGGGGGAATATGGAAACAAAATATGCGCCACTGAAGGACTGTTTTACATCATATTTCCGGAAGACCAGAGCCAATAATGTTTACATCAGTCCGACGGCCGTATTTTGATTCTTTTCATGCAAAAATAAATTTTTGATAAAAAAATAATATTTTTCATATATCAAATTTTTTTGACTAAATATATAATTAAATACAATACTTTTATAACATAAAATGAGGAATATTTGACCAAAAACAATATTATTAACATAAAATTCATAAGTTTGGTCTATTTTATTATTAAACAAAATACCTCAAAACAAGAAAATTTGATCTATAAAACAATTGTAATGGCTAAACAAAAAAATTTACCATCTATTACCATTAAATATTTTGGCCTAATTCCTTCCTTCTTTAATTATAAATTTCAAGATTCTTATTCCAAAGTCATATTCTCAGAAGGAAGTAGAAGATTTCAGAAATCAAAGATGGCAAATGTAGTGGCACGTTACATTTCAGCAATGGGCACATCTCAGAAACAAACAAGTAAACATACAAATTGTACATGTAACTAGAAGCTATATAAATTATGCAGCCTGGGAACTTCAACGGGAAGTGGATATACAATAGATTTATAGCTTTCCAATTAGACGTACACACCATCGTCCTGTCAACCATGTGAACTCTCCTTTATTATTCTAAGATATTATATTGTCCATATGAGCTTTATGAATACATAATATGAATCGCAATATTATTAGGCCAAGAAAATGATATACATACGAGAAAACTGGGTACTTAATAATTCACACATGGAAAACACAACACGAAATGATGTATCATAGACGCATAATTCACAGTTCGTCTTCATGGCCGTAGGCAGTCTGCTGGATGTTATCGATGATCTGGCGCGACTTGCCTTTGGCGGTTTCGATCGTCTCTCCTGCCTTCGCTTTCGCCGCATCGTAGCTTCCGAACACCTTCTCCTTGGCCCAAGTCAGGGTGTCAGCCGCCTCCGATCCCTTCTTCTCGCCTGTCTCCGCCACCGTGTCTTTCGCCTGCCCGGCCTTGTCGTATGCGTCCTTGCCCAGGTCGCCTGCTTTGTCCTTTGCTGACACTGTCTTCTCGTAAGCATCCCCGCTCAACTCACTCGCCTTGCCTTTGGCTCCGCCGGTTGTTTTGGAGGCCTTGTCTTTGGCAGCCCCGGTGGTCTCGGAGGCCTTGTCCTTGGCAGCCCCGGTGGTCTCGGAGGCCTTGTCCTTGGCTGTGTAGGCCTTGTCCTTGGCTGCCCCGGTTGTCTCGAAGGCCTTGTCCTTGGCTGCCCCGGCGGGGTCAAAGGCTGGCCCCGGCGGTTTGCAGGGCCATAGGCTGCCCCGGCTGTTTCGAAGGCCTTGTCTTTGGCTGCCCCGGTGGTCTCGAAGGCCTTGTCTTTGGCTGCCCCGGTTGTTTCGAAGGCCTTGTCTTTGGCGGCCCCGGTAGCCCCGACCGCTTTGTCTTTGCCGGCCCCGGCTGCGTCGGAGACTTTGTCTTTGGCTGCCCCGGTTGTTTCAAAGGCCTTGTCTTTGGCTGCCCCGGTTGTTTCAAAGGCCTTGTCTTTTAGTTCGGCTGCCTTGTCTTTGGCTGACCAGGTTTTCTCGTAGGCTCTGTCGCCAAATTCGGTTGCCTTTCCTTTGGCTGAGCCCGTCTTCTCTTGGGCTGCACCTCCGAGTTCACTTGCCTTGTCTTTGGCCGAGCCGGTTGCTTCCTTAGCCTTGTCTTGCGCTTCCGTTGCTTTGTCTGCGGTGTACTTTCCAGCTTCTGCCACAATATATGAACTCATGAGAACTTCGAAGCTGCTTTATCTTAAATAATGTGAAAAGCAATTAAATAAGGACATAAATCGCAAAAGAATATCTAGAAATTTGCCTCTTACTCTCTTAGCATGATTAATTTACTTCAACATTCAGTTCACCGCTCAGACAAAATTAAAAGTAACCACATCTATGTACTCGGATAATACTTGGGAAGAACTAAGCGTATCCTTGTTTTCACAAAGGTTAAATGGACTCAGTTTATCCGAAACCATCAAAATGAATATGCCAAGAAACCAATATGTAATGATCCCATTAACTGACCCTCTATTTCAAACCACTTTGATCGAACAAGCACCATAAAGACTTCAAATCGCAATCTAAAATTCATGCTATTAGCATTTCTACACTTCAGAATAAGCCGATCGTTTCTCCAGTTCCAGACATGATCGCTTCATCTCACTTATGATTTCTCATGTCAATGGTATGTATCACAACAATAAAGTAGTACTTGTTTTACGTACCAGAAGTTGTGTCTGTGATCTTATCCTTGGATTTCTTGGCCGTATCGTCAAGCTTGTCAGCAGCGTCGTCAACATCAGCAGCCTTCGCGCCGCCGAGGCCCCCAGACAACTTCTCCTTTGCCCATTCCGTCCAAGATTCCGAGTTATCTTTCTCTGTACTCGCAACGGCTGCCGCGCTAATCACCGCCAACACCACCAACACAAACAAACAACTGACCTTCATCCTCCTGTCTGCCATGTTTTGCAAACTTCGAAATTTCTCTTGGTTTCCTGAGATCCTGAAATATGGGATGTCGTGTACTAGTAGTCTTTGGAATAACTCTGTGGAGACGAATAAAAAGAACACGACTATATATATAGGCTTTCTTGGTGATGCTGATGAGTCCACAGGAAGATCAAAAACTAATGAGATATTATTAAACGTATGATTTACTTTTTTACTAATATTTTAATGGAAGAGATTGTATGTTGGATAACAAGGCCGTACGTGGTGTTCTTGCGCATAGGACGAGTCACGGTGAAGGTAGCAATCGTGGCAAGCGATCCTAATCCCTTCAACCAGTGGCTTCCATCTGGCTTCTCTCGCTCTTACTAGCATATTCTTTACTTTATTTTACTTTTTCTTGTTTATTTTTTAGACTGCGTCGAACGTGTACCTGTTGATGTTTTTTTTCTAAAATAATATATCCCGGGACAGTATTTTATTTTATTTTATTTTTTTGGGGAGGCTTTTTGTTTTTGTATTTTAGCCATGTTTATTTTGTGGGTTTCGGTTTTCTCAGAGTTGTTTTTCCCGTCATAAAAACTCATCTTAAGACTGTGTTTGATAGACATGATAATATATTGATTAATGAGTTATCCATAATTATCACATTTTTGGTTGGTTTTTTAATTCTTATAAGTTATCATATTGGCCTGGTGGAAGCTCGCACTGTACACATAAGATTTATTATAACTCATTACTTCTTTATGAGCGTGATTATTCGTGATTTTAAAGATAAAATTATAAAATTACTATTATATTCTTATTTATATTTGTAATATAATACTGAAAATTTATTGTTGTTTTTTTTATATAATATCTTAATTGATTAAAGATTATGTATCCAACTGGCTGACGGATTTAATTATTACTAATAAAATTATTTATTTTCTGATTATACTTAGTTAGGGTGTTAACTAATAATTATGTAATAAACATGAAGTTATATGTATTTTAAAGTTTCAAATATAAGTCTTGATAAATAGAAAATAATAACTATTGATTTATTGTAAAAATAAATCAAAACTTGGGAAAAGAATAAATTAATGTCAATATTTTTCTACAAATCTGAAAAAACATTTTTTTCAAAATACTCTCTCTCTTAATTAATTCTTAATGATATATATATATATATAACAATATAATAAATTATAAATATTAATAGATATTTCAATAATAATAATTATTATATTATAATATTTGTTATATATATTAATAGATATTTCAATAATAATTATTATTATATTTATTCAGATATGTGTGTGTTGGGATGGGTAATTTGAACATTTAAAATTGTCCACAAAAGTTATACATAAAGCTATAATTGTACCAAACATAATATATTTTATCCCACCATATTATTTATCTCTATCTCCTTTTTCATTATCACTCAAATTATTAATCTTTTATTTATCTCATCATACGTACCAAACGAAGTCTTATTATAAATAATTATTCGCTCAAGTATTTGTACCCAAATTGATTTTGATTTATTCTTTGGTTAATTACTAGAATTGAAATTTGAATTAAGAAAATGTATTTGTTAAAAGTTCACTTAATTTGGCATTCTATCCGGCGATAACCGATATTATTTATGTTATTCGAAATCAAGTTTTATTTTAAGTTCTCAGCATATTTTACCTACAGATGTCATGAGCTAGCGCGCATGTAATATTAATTATAACTTGTGGTCACTCATTTAGTTGTCCTGTTAGTATAATTAATTAATATTAATGAATATAAACTTAACTATATTTTTTTAATGGTTTCGTGGATTTATATTTATGAGACGATCGACCAATTCATATATTAATATTTTCTCGTGAGTATGATCATATCCGTGATTGATCTCACATAGATTCGTGTATTATATAACATATATTGTCTGACTAGTGGTATTTAAAACTCAGTTGCAAATCTAATGTAGTCTATATTCTATATACCATAGGAAAGCAAAATCAAAAGTCCAAAAATTAGACGGCTGCAATAGAATTAATGGGCCACTTGAAAAACTTGGTCCAAAAAGCTATTAGGCAATTGTCCCGCTTTTGCCCGTTAAATAAATATACCATTCCCGACAAATTCGAACTCCTCCTCCCGCACACATTTGAGATGGGAAATAGCACTCCAATTGTTAAATTCACGTAAGAGCAAGATGATTCATGTGTTATTTTAAAAATTCATGCTTAACAAAGTATGAATCAAATTAAAAATATATTGTATTAACATTAATGATTGCGATTAG
The DNA here is from genome assembly GCA_001598015.1 of Dorcoceras hygrometricum. Lineage (NCBI taxonomy): Eukaryota > Viridiplantae > Streptophyta > Magnoliopsida > Lamiales > Gesneriaceae > Dorcoceras > Dorcoceras hygrometricum. The sequence goes on from KQ993010.1 coordinate 358,485, forward strand.
ATTCGTGAATTATAGAACAAAATAATTCGAGCTGAAATCATATTCGAAAAGAGTTGAAATATAAGCGAGTCTACTTTTTGAATTTGATAGTTTCGAAATTCCATTGTGCCACCCTAACGGCTAGAATCGAAGATTGATTGTTAAACAGATGGAAAAAAGAAAATTAATTTGCTCACTAGTGTATTTTTGGTCTAGCAAGATAAAATAGTCTTGGTCTTGACAATAACTTCAACACGGAATAAGGAATTTAAAAATGGTTCTCGTGGTTTCCTTTCTTTTTTTTTTTTTCTTTTTTTTTATCAAAATTTATAATTCGATGTGTCCGATTATGCGACTTTCTTGAAAGGGACTTGTATAGCAACTTGAATTATATTTGGAACGAAAAGGACATGAAATGCTTGTTAATTGGGAAAATCCATTATTCGGTTGCGGTACCACGAAATATATATGGTTTGATGCAACGATTGTAGGTGTTCGAAAATGTGGTTTCGAGTAAATGTATTGCACATCGGGAACGAGCAATACATGATTGATTCTACCGAGGTACGGGGAGTAGCAGGGCAGCTGAGGCCGCGCTCTAAGCAAATATATAAAGCAATGGCTGGTTTTGAAGCCTCACTTTTACTGCAACCTTAGTGGTGTTATTGATGCATATGAGTTTGAGTTATTGATCTATCAAGAGAGATACTAATCGTGCAATATACAAATTAAAAATTTGTATATTGCACGATTTGTCTACTCACATTAAACCAAATATATATGTATTTTGTTTTTATATATACTTTAATTAATTAGGTTAATTATAATTTTGTACCTCGGATTATTACGTCGGGACCCGAGGATCTTTGGTTCCATCATGCCAGCTGTGTCACGTCGGGACCTCGGCGAGAAAGATCGAGGAGACTTCTCGGTGATCTGACACAATCTAGCACTCTCTCAGCAGTAATCATGCTTCCAATAGCCCCACTCATGTACGTCATGACCAAGTCTAAACTGCCGAAGATTGTGGCGATAATCTCGCTAGAAGTAATGGTTAGACCGAGTGCAATATCTGTCCCAAGACTCGTTCATTGTACAACACTAGCCGGATAACGTGTCCGCAACAAACGCTAAGCTTCTATATATACCCATGTATGTTCTACTTTACGATCATTCACATATGCACAAACTTTAGGTTTACATACATACTTGCTTTCGATACCCTCGACCTGACTTAAGCATCGGAGGGCCTTCACCGGAAACACTTTCGACGTCATCTGACCATTGTCTGTGGTTGCAGGTCCTCAGGAGCTATCGATCAACCTTTGCTCGTTCTCCATCCCGACGTTCCGAGCTCTCGATCTCTTCAGTGGTGGTAGCTCATCGACAAAATTCGATTAAATAAAAAATTTGACTCAAAATGGAGGTGATTGACCATAAAAGTTGAATGTCAGTCCCATTCCAATCGGTTCAAGTGACCCGTTTAAGATTATATCCGGCTACACTCGTGATCCAACTAATATGTGACATACTTCACGATTAATCTAGTGTCATCCTTTTGGATTATCGATTTAACTCGATCTTTGAACCGAACCAGTCCAGTAGCATCAAACATGCACTTAGGGGTGTCAATTCGGGTAGGTCGGGTGGGTTCGGGTCGGGTTGGGGTGAAAAGTAAAAAAAAATTCCCAACCCGAACCCAACCCGAACCCGAATCAACCCGAAATGGCTCAACCCGAACCTGATTTTTTTCGGGTGGGTTCGGGTTGGGTTATCGGGTTGGGTCCAAATTTGACACCCCTACATGCACTAGATACAACGAATCACATGGTTACGAAATATAATATCAGGGCCAGAACTTTCTTTGTTACTTCGTATAATATATATATGGAGTAGATTTACTTTACTTATATAAATTATAGAAGATCAACTACCCCTGCACCTGTATTGGAATGTTAAGTTTCGGCATTTATCATTTTCCCACTCCAAAATGCGGAGAATTTGATGCGAACTTTAGCATAATACCAAGAATACATCTATCGGGTGAATATAAAAACTATCGGTCGATTTAGCATACTTTAAATTGAATCTTATAGCATATTTTATGTACGTTACATTTCGTTCTCTCCTCGTCTTCTTCCTCATTCTCTCCTCCATTCTCTACATTTCTCTTCCATTTCGATCTATTTTATTTTCATTTTTTCTTATAGCGTAGAACTGATGCCATTCATTGCTAACATAAGTATGTATAGTAAGAGTGTCATATGGCTTGTCCTATTATTATGATGGTGGCCCCTTGTGATGTTGGTCGCTGATGGTCTCTTAGCTTGTCGTGCTTCTGTAATGATGTTTTAAACATTATAATGTTCAGATCACTATAATTTTATAACGGTCCTTGTATTTATATAATGGTCTTCATGACTATTTTAGGAAACTTAATCATGGTCTTCATGCTTCTGGATGGTCGCCATAGTCGTGATCTCCATGATTCTGGTTGGTCGTCGTAACATTGTGTCTCTGTGGTGATCACTCAACATATTTATACTATGGTTGTTGCATCTATATTGTGGTCGTTGAATTATGGTTGACATAATTTAATCTTGGTTGTCGAATATATGGTAATTAGGTGTTATGCAATATTTATATATCCAGCAAACGAATAACGTGATCAAGTGAAGAAGATGAATTGTGAGTGATCAAGTACATCACATTAACTCGCAAGACTTAAACGAAGAAGAAGAAGAAGAACAGATGCACATTACGTGGTTCGGCTTGAGCCTACATCCACAGAGGGCTACTTTATTGATAATCACTTTTGAGTACAAAACCAATACCGGAAAGAAAAACAACTTTACAGAAAGCTACAAACTCTCGATTTTCGATTTAAATCTCCTTTCACCCTTGATTTCTTATCTCTTCTTCGGTTTTGCACTCTGTAATTCTCAGTGACGTTGATCATTCTTGATCTCTTCATGTAATTATCAAGAAACGGTGGCTTTATCTCATCCTTGCCCGCTTCCTTTCCCAGTTACAGGTAATCAACTCCCTTCCCAATTATGTCAGATTGAGTTGGTCAATGTCCACTCCTCCATTGACTTGAAGACTTGGCCAAACATTGCTTAGATCACCGATGGTTTTCTCGAATTTCTTTAGCTGCCATGCACAGACACTCTTTAACACTATGCATAGTCAGTGCATTTGAATTATTGCTGGTTAGCAGGGGTGATTTTAGTTCAGTGTAGGCAACAATATAACTTAACTGATAAGAAAACATATTAAACATAAAACACCACAATTTTTATTTTCGAGTCTTCATATTCTGAAACCATTTTATAATTGCTTCAATATTTCTTTCTCTACATATACAATTCCAATCATCACGCATTCGATTTCTCAACATGTCTTTCACAATTCCAATTGTAGAAACACTTTCTCTACGATCACAGTTGTCACTAGATAATTAGTGCTAACATCAAAAGCTTATAAATCATCAGGTACACCATACGGTTCTTTGATATAAATAACTTCCCTAAAAGATGGCTTAGATCTTTTAGTCCTTGAAACACTTTGTTAGAATACATAACACACATATAATTTTCAAGTTGATCATCAAATATAAGGAGATCGATTCTTGAGAAATCTTGTAGATATAAAACTCAGCTAGTTGTATCAATTCCTTCTTGTCAAAACCCAAAACTTATGTGGACACAAGCAAGCAACACATAGGAGCAACTCCATAGTTTTCTACGGAAAATTATCATTCAACTCTTGAAAAGTTGCATATCAATGACACAATAGAATAAATCCACGATAGTGATGTAGAGTTGATGGGGACGACTATAAGGTGTCCAAATCCATTGCATTCACGATACCCTGATCTTTCTTTTGCAATGCTGTCAAGAATTCACTTGAAATCCCTAAGATATTTCATCAAATGTAAGTCAAATGCAAAATCAAATGAAGAATTGAA
>KQ993011.1:7822-44732 GCA_001598015.1 Dorcoceras hygrometricum
TTGTTGCCGTCCGAGTTATCTTCTTTGCATGACGTCTTTCACGTTTCCATGTTGAGGAAGTGAGCCAGATCCGTCTCATGTGCTTGGAACTGACGAGGTAGAGCTAGATCAGTCGTTGAGCTATCAGGAATACCCTATTGCAGATCCTTGGCAGAAAGAGAAACAGTTGAGGAATAAAACCATTCCGTTGGTGATGGTGCAGTGGAGCAAGCATGGCAGGGAAGAAGCTACTTGGGAGCTGGAAGAAAAGATGCAGAGCGAGTGGCCGCATCTGTTTGAGTAGCTGTTGAGCTAAATTTTCAGTAGTTTGTAGCTTTTGGTTGTATTTATTCCGTATTTGTTATTAATTGTTTGCTCAGTTATCTTGAACTCTTGGCTTGTGTTAAGCAGAGTTCTGTTGTGTATTTTGTTGCTGTGTTGTTTTCCAGAGTTGTTGTTGTGATTTCGAGGACGAAATCCTTTTTAGTTGGGGAGAAATGTGAGACCTAAAATGTAATTAAGATTAATTGTTGGATTAATCGTATTTTGAGTGGAGATCTGGTTGCGAGATCTGGTTTCGTGGTGAGAGCTGGTCGATTTGGTGAAATCCAGTCGTAGCGTGTTTTGGTAGCGCGAGATTCCTAAACGCCGTCGTTTTAGTGAAATCTGGATGCGTTCTGTTAAGTGAAAGCTGGTAGTGTGTTTGTATCCAGCTGCTGCTTTATTTTGTTTGTTGAGGCCAAGCGACAACATTTCGATAAGTTGGCGCGACGTCGTTTGGATGTTGCGACTGGTACCAGCTGCTAGGATTTGTTCGTGTGTGTGTCGACTGGTTGTCCAGCTGAGAGCAGATGTTAACGATGGTCAACTCTACTGTAGCTTGCGTCTGGTTTCCTGTAGCTTGCGTCTGGTTTCCTGTAGCTTGCGACTGGTATTGCGCGAGGGTTATCGACCAGATTTGATGACGTCAGCTATGCAACGCCGTTTTATTAAGTTGGAACGCAGCGTTTTGATGCAACGTCTGGTATCAGCTTGAGTGTTATACAATCCAGCTTTTGGATTTGAGAACTAGTCGATGGTTTTAGGGGACCAGCTGGTGGCATATTTGATGACGTAAGCGGTGCGACGTCGTTTTGTTAAGTCGCTGCGACACCGTTTTGATTAGCGTTGTTTGAGAATTCAGCAGTTGGTTTCTTTGCATCTACTGGTTGTATTTTGTAGCGAGCGTCGTCTGGTTTTGTCGGTTGATGATTTTAACCAGCTTTTACGCGTTTATTTAAGGAAGACTTGGTCTTTGATTTGAGATATCAGATTCCATACTTAGTAAAATTCTCTAAATTGTCGACCTCTGTTTCTCGAGCCCTAGTACTGTTCACCGTTGATTTTTTCCGGTGATTCCCGTCGTTTCCGACTGTTTTTTTGGGCTTTTGAGGTAGCAATGGACTCCTCTCGAGAAGCTCTTCCATCCTATACCATTCTTGGAGGCTGTTGTTGTCTAGAGCGAGATCCCAAAGTTGCTGTCTTCGGCCGTGTGTTGCGTTGTTGAGGTTGGAATTCAGATTTCTCGGGACCTTTGATTGTGGTAATTGTGCTAGGAATTAAGGTATGGATCTTGAGCTTGTAATTCAGCATGGAACATGGCTTGGATAAATTGCGAGATGGCTGTGTTTGGGTTGTCGTGCGGTGTTGTTGCTCTGTGTGAGAGCTGTGTATGCTTACCGTGTGTAATTGTTGTGTTGTATATGGTTATATGTTTGTTGTTCCAGCATGTTGCATACACGCAATCCATTCAGCTATTGCAGCCTTTGTTCGTTGTTGTTTCTCTGTTTTCTTACCAGGATGCGAGGGCGAGTGGTGATTCCGCACTCTCATTTCCCCTATGCGCCGAGTGGCTAGCTAGCTTCGTTGTTAATGTTCTATTTACTTACCAGGATGCGAGAGCGAGCGGTGATTCCGCACTCTCATTTCCCCTATGCGCCGAGTGGCTAGCTACCACAGTTCATAGCTTGGGTTGTTGATGCATCTGGTAAGGGTGGGCGAGTAGGGGTGAGTGGGTAGCACCCACATGTCCTACACTCACCGTGGCCACATATTCTATTGCAGATTCCATTGAGCTGTTGTCTCCTTTCTCATGCATAGCATCTGCATTTTATTCTTGTTGTTTACTGCTGTTTTATAGTTTCTCTCCGTACTGGTGTTTGACCCCATGTCCCTCTGGGGCTTGGTTGTTTTCCTTGTTGTGTTGTTTTTAGGAAACCCAGGTTTTACAGCTGGTCGTGGTTTTAGCCCAGCTGGTGGTGCCCCAGGAGGTGGTTAGAGTATCCCAGTGGTGTATAGCATATTTATATTTATCAGTATTCTTAGCCAGGGGGATGCCCTGCGCTTTGTCGTTGTATCCAGTGGTTGGAGTCTGATACTTATTTTTTTATGCTATATTGGTTGCGTTGTTTAGTGGTTTTTATAAACTGGGATATCTATTTTGAGTATCGTATTATTTTAAATTATATTATTTTAAACCGTCAGGCCAAAAGCGAAAATTTTACCCGCTTTTTAGTAGCTTCCGCATGTGTTGTATGTTTTATTTCTGATTAGAGCATGAGGCCTGACATGTGTTAACTTCTTCTGCCCAGAATTTTTGTGAATAACGGAATAAGCAATCATAGATCTAGCAGTTTCTTTTACAGTTCGGTTTCTCCTCTCAGCTAGCCCGTTCTGCTTAGGAGTTCTCGCTGCTTAAAGCTCATGAATTATCCCAGTGTCTTCCAGATAAGATGATAGCTTATAATTTAAAAACTCAGTTCCTCTATCAGATCTTATCCGGTTGACAGTACAAGATTTGTCATTTTGCAAACGTTTCAAAAGCTTAATCTGCTGGTCAGCAGTTTCAGATTTTGATTTTAAAAACAACACCCATGTAAATTTCGTAAAATCATCAACAACGACCAGGATGTAGTTTGTTCCCCCTAAGCTAGTTATGGGTATAGGACCAAAAATATCCATATGTAAAAGCTCTAAGATTCAGGAAGAACGTTGACCGTTTTTATTTTTAAAAGTAGATCTAATCTGTTTTCCCAGCTGACATGCTGCCCAAATCTTGTCTTTGAAAAATTTATTTTGGGCATACCAGAAACCAATTCAAGCTTACTCAATTTGGAAAGGGTTTTAAAGTTTAGATGGTCCATTCTTTGGTGCCACAACCAGCTCTTAGCAAAGTCAGCTGCTAAGGAAATCTGTTCAGGTCCCATCTGCTCTGACCAATTGATAATGTAGGTATTCCCCGATCTTTTGCCTACCAATACAGTCAGACCATCCGGACTCTGAACTGTGCATGTGTGCTTTTCAAAGTAAACTGTATAACCATTGTCACACAGCTGACTTATACTAATTAAATTATAGCACAAATTTTCAACAACAAGAATATCAGATATGGAAATGTTACCATGGGTAAGCTTACCCTTACCCACAGTGTTACCGTGAGAGTTATCACCAAAAACAATTTTGGCTCCTTTGTGTTGTACCACATCTGACAGCAGCTTTGGATTACCCGTCATGTGCCTCGCACATCCGCTGTCCAGATACCAAATGATAGACTCATCTGCAGCTTTGTACCTGTTGACCTGCAATCGCAAAAACAAATTTGTTACCCAATTTTACTTGGGTCCAGATCGGATTACCCCTTTCGGGACCCATACTTGAATTACTTTAACAGTCTTCCCAGTATGTGCGTCCATAAGGGTCCGTGTAGAAATTTTGTGAGATCTGTTGAGTTTTGGCTCAGTATGTGGACCATTCAGATCTCGTTGGGCTTGAACCTTTACCCACACAGATTTGACCTTCTTAGAACAACGCCTGGACTGGTTGGGAACAGACGGTATCATGTATCACACTAGCTTTGACAAAGTTCATCTTTTTTAACTTGTCATGTACCAGATTTGTCTGAGTATAGGTCTCTCCAGAGCTTCTTTCACCAGCATTGAAACCTAAGCCAGTTCTATCACTCGCTGGCTTCTGAGTCTCACAGAGCTTGTCTAGAGAAACAGAAGACTGGGTCCAGGAGCTCATTATCGGATTTAACTTTTCGATTTCAGATTCGAGCTCACAGGATCTTAATCTCAAGGATTCATTCTCAGTCTTCAGCTTACTCAACTCGATTTGTAAACTGTCATTTTCACCAAGTTGAACAGTTCTTTGTTCCACTGAACTATTTTTCAAATCTATGTTTTCAGCTTTGACTTCCTCGAATGTCTGAGAAAGCTTCTTGTACTCATGGACCATTTCATTTAGTGCAGTGATTAGGTCCTCCTGTGTAAATTCAGTATTTGAGAAATCGAATACCTCGTCATATAAATACTGGTTAGCCATTAGGCAATGAACTTCCTCCTGTTCACTGTCGCTTGAAGAGGAACTGCTTGATGAGGAATCGGAATCTGAGTCCGCCCAGCTTTTGTTGCTTTCTTCTGCAATCAGCAATTTTCTATCATTCTTTCGATTGGGCCTTTTGTCAGATCTTGTTCTCATCCTTCTTTCCTTTGATCTTTCCTTGGATCTTTAGTCCTTCTTCTCATACCTTTTGGGTCTGTCCTCCTTCTTTGGCCTGTTACAGTCAGCAGCAAAATGACCTGGACGACCACAGTTGTAACAATTCATATCAGTTGATAATTTTTCAGATTTGTTATAATTAAAATAAGGGTTATAGGATTTTCTCATGAATTTCCCAAACTTCTTGACGAATAGGGACATAGCGTCGTTGCTCAGTTGTTCTGCAGATTTGCTTGGTGAGCAATGTTCAGATGTTGTTGCAGCTAGAGATTTAGTTGGTTGGGAGGTAAACGGTCCAGCCTCAGATCTGGTCTCCAAATCGAACTCGTAGGCCTTGAGATTGACAAACAGATCATGGAGCTCAAGCTTGTTCAGATCATTGGACTCCCGCATCGCCATGGTCTTGACATCCCACTCTCTGGGCAGTGCTCTCATCACTTTGAGCGCCAACTCTCGGTTGCTGTATTCTTTGCCCAAACTTGTCAGCTCTATTACTACAGCACTGAAACTCTCATCAAACTCAGCCATAGTCTCTCCTTCTCGCATCTTGATTGACTCATATTACTGTTGTGAAACAGTAAGTTTATTCTCCTTGCTCTCATCCCCTCACAGATCTGAGTCAACTTCTCCCATATTTCTTTGGCAGTAGTGCAGGTTTTGATTTTGCTGAACATGTTCTTATCCAGCGTCTTGTATAAAATATCCTTCGCCACATTGTCAAGATTTGCCTTCTTCTTGCCTCAGTTGTATATTCAATTCTGCTCTTCTCTACCCATTGCGGTGCTCCTTCAGTTATAGCTATTGCAGTGTTGGCTTTCATTATCTTCATGGGTCCATCTGTGATAACGAACCACATATCATCATCTTGTGCGGCCAAATGAGCTTGCATCCTAATATTCCAGTCATCGTACTCCTCCTTGGAAAACATAGGAATTTTGTTGTGAGAAGATGACATTTTTAAATATATAAAGCACAAAAATAAAACTGTTCAATAACTGAGATACACAGGCTCTGATACCAATTGATAGGATAAATTAGGATAGAAAATAGGCCTAGGAGTTCAGAAGGGGGGGTTTGAATGAACTCCTTTTGATTTTAAATTTTTGAAACCTTAAAAACGATTTTAAAAACCTTTTCTCAACTCGGATCTGAGTTACCAGATCTGAGGCTCCCAGTATAAAGTTGTTCTCTTGGTCAACAATGAAAATGTGCGGAAAGAAACCGATCGAGTAGTGAACAGTGTAAAATAAATGCGATGCAAATAATTAAAAGTGCAATGTTCAGAATTTGTTTATGGAAGTTCGGATATCAAATCCTACGTCTCCCCTTCTTCATTTTCAAGAAGGTTCCACTAGAAGACATTGATGAATACAGACACTATAGACACCCGATCACTGAGCCTCGCTCCAAGTGAACTCCTAGCAATCTCCAACTACACGCAGATAACACTTCGGAATACAATCGAATGAAATATTCTCAAACGGCTTCACGTAGTTTCTTTGGATCTATCATCTTTCTTCTCATCTCTCTTAGATCTGTCCTCCTTCTTGGGCCTGTTACAATCTGCTGAAAAATGCCCTGGACGACCACAATTATAACAGTTCATATCAGTAGATATCTTTCAGATTTGTTATAATTAAAATAAGGGTTATAGGATTTTCTCATGAATTTCCCAAACTTCTTGACGAATAGGGACATAGCGTCGTTGCTCAGTTGTTCTGCAGATTTGCTTGGTGAGCAATGTTCAGATGTTGTTGCAGCTAGAGCTTTAGTTGGTTGGGAGGTAAACGGTCCAGCCTCAGATCTGGTCTCCAGATCGAACTCGTAGGCCTTGAGATTGACAAACAGATCATGGAGCTCAAGCTTGTTCAGATCTTTGGACTCCCGCATCGCCATGGTCTTGACATCCCACTCTCTGGGCAGTGCTTTCATCACTTTGAGCGCCAACTCTCGGTTGCTGTATTCTTTGCCCAAACTTGTCAGCTCTATTACTACAACACTGAAACTCTCATCAAACTCATCCATAGTCTCTCCTTCTCGCATCTTGATTGACTCATATTACTGTTGTGCAACATTAAGTTTATTCTCCTTGCTCTCATCATTTCCCTCACAGATCTGAGTCAACTTCTCCCATATTTCTTTGGCAGTAGTGCAGGTTTTGATTTTGCTGAACATGTTCTTATCCAGCGTCTTGTATAAAATATCCTTCGCCATATTGTCAAGATTTGCCTTCTTCTTGCCTCAGTTGTATATTCAATTCTGCTCTTCTCTACCCATTGCGGTGCTCCTTCAGTTATAGCTATTGCAGTGTTGGCTTTCATTATCTTCATGGGTCCATCTGTGATAACGAACCACATATCATCATCTTGCGCGGCCAAATGAGCTTGCATCCTAATATTCCAGTCATCGTACTCCTCCTTGGAAAACATAGGAATTTTGTTGTGAGAAGATGACATTTTTAAATATATAAAGCGCAAAAATTAAACTGTTCAATAACTGAGATACAAAGGCTCTGATACCAATTGATAGGATCAATTAGGATAGAAAATAGGCCTAGGAGTTCAGAAGGGGGGGTTTGAATGAAATCCTTTTGATTTTAAATTTTTGAAACCTTAAAAACGATTTTAAAAACATTTGCTCAACTCGGATCTGAGTTACCAGATCTGAGGCTCCCAGTATAAAGTTGTTCTCTTGGTCAACAATTAAAATGTGCGGAAAGAAACCGATCGAGCAGTGAACAGTGTAAAATAAATGCGATGCAAATAATTAAAAGTGCAATGTTCAGAATTTTTTTATGGAAGTTCGGATATCAAATCCTACGTCTCCCCTTCTTCATTTGCAAGAAGGTTCCACTAGAAGACATTGATGAATACAGACACTATAGACACCCGATCACTGAGCCTCGCTCCAAGTGAACTCCTAGCAATCTCCAACTACACGCAGATAACACTTCGGAATACAATCGAATGAAATATTCTCAAACGGCTTCACGTATCACGTTTTTTACTGACTCAAATCTGAATATTACAAAGAATACAAAACAATTGAGTACTATAAATCTTCTGGTTCTCTTATCAACAAGAAATGTTTACAAATGTAAACCAGAAGATATCTCGAAGGTAAATCTATGAAGATTTGAACTTGAGAGTACTTCGAGATTTGAATACTGGGACTTAGAATATTTTGCGATGTAAAGTTCCCAGAGAATGTGTGAGAGTGTTTGAATCGATTTGAGAGCAATAGAGACGTCGAGAGAATCACCGAGACACCAAGAGAGCTTCTATGTTTGAAATCTTCAGGTATTTATACTCTTCAATCTCAACGGTCAGTAGATACCAATCCCTTTTTATATCATCATCGTATCACCGCATTTAATGCTCCATAAATGCTATGCAAAAGGTAATCGGCGCTTATCGGGGCTTAATTGACATATTTACCAAACTGGGTAAATAATGTATCAATCACTCTGCGTAATGTGCAACTTTACTCAAAATATCTTTGATTTTGTTTCCTTAATTAAATCATGACCGTTGATTTCTCTCAATAATCAACTGATAACATCTGACGAATTCCAAAGCTCGCATCTGCTAGAATATTGAAATATGAATACTACTCTCTTCTTCCCTTTGTGAGTAGCTACAAGAAATATCTCCTTAAACGTATAGCCATCACATATGAAATATCCCCCTTTTTGTACTATTACAGAATCAATGCTCTCTGTCACATCTGAAAACTGTACTGCTCTTCTTGTAAAACTGAAACGCTATCAAATCTGAAGTCTGCAGAACCCTGTGTAGAATCTGTTCACATCTGAACGCATATACCCGGATCTGTTACCGTAACCTCTGATTCAAATTTGATACCTTCAAATATGAAATTCTGACCCGATAACTGAAATAACCCGAATACTCAAATACGTTAAATTCTGATTCAAAATCTTCAACCCGATAACTGAGATCTGATACCCAAATCTGAGATTCTCTGAAATGCTCGTCTCAATAACATGACGTCCAGATCTGGAATATTTCCTTCTCTTCAGTGCAAATACTTAGAGTCCAGATCCGAGTCTTATGTTCAGTTCTTAGTATTGTTTTTGTTATCACCAAAACTTATAAATTTTATCTTAACAGATAGAGCTGGGTTGAGCTGGTGGCTCCCAGTTCGTAATTTTGAGCTGGTTTTTGTTGTTTGGTAAAGCAGGTGGCAGATCTGAGATACTCGGGATCTTGGTTGTGGTAATTATAGCTCAGAAACTGAAGGTACGGATTTGAGCTTGTATTCTAGCTTTGGGATGAGCATGAATGTATATTTATGTTTGCTAGTATGTTGTGCAGTTTATGCTATCGTGTTTTTGGTGGTTTATCTTTGTTCTGTGCTGGTTGTTGCACGCTGTTGTAATTGCATACACGTATATTTCATGTTGGGCTCATATCTGTTAGCCGTTTGTTGTTGTGCTAACTCGTATGTACCAGGTGCTGTTATTGAGGACGAGCGGCAATACCGTGCTCCTCATCTCCTTGCAGGGTTATCTGTTAGCCGCTATGAGACGATTGGATAGCTACAACGCTCTCATGAGCTTTGAAAACAGCAGGTTGAGTGATCTGGTTATTCTCTGGTACCGTGTGTTGAGACGAGTGGATAGCTACCACGTTCTCACATGCTCCGTGGCCACTACCCTTTGTTCGATCTGTTGACAGCTGCTGAGCTGGTCCTTGAGCTCCTTTGGCTTCCAGAGTCGTTTGTAGCCTTGCATCCTGCTGTATTATGCATAGCACGGGAATTTATATCTTTTGCCATCTATTTACTGTTTGTATTGCTCTTCGTACTGGGGTTTGACCCCATGTCCCTCTGGGGCTGATTGTTTTGCCTGTTTATGTGTGTTCAGGTTACCATGGTTTCTCAGCTGGTCATGGAGATGACTCAGCTTGTGGTGTCCCGGGAGGTGGATAGAGTGTCCCAATTATATCTATTGTATGATTATGTAATAGAATCGTCACTGGGGAATGTCCCGTCAGGATGTGATGTTCTATTGCTGATTATTAGTTTTGTTGTATGGGAGACACTCGATGCTTGTATTTGTATTACGCAGCTGTTAGTGTTCAGCTTGGGTTGTTGTAAAACCATTTTTTGAGTATCAATGTATTTTGAATTATGTTTTCTAAGTCAGGCCAAAGCTATTATTTGCGTTAGGGTTGGGCTGTTAGGCCCATGAGTCGGGGGAGATGCGTGTCTAACTGCTGGTGCTGTCTCAGTTCCCTTAGAGATCAGTCTTACCCTTCTCCTACCGCCGGCCCTATCTCCAGCAGAGATAGTATTACCCGTTAAGATCTGGCATCATACTTTTACAGCCCACATGGCCAACCATATCACGTGGCGCAACGTCAGCAGCTTGACGTACGAGAACTTCCCAGGAGGTCACCCATCCCAGTACTGTTCTCACCCTGCACGCTTAACTCAACAATCCCCCCAAGAAGTATAGAAAATGTTTCTTGGGATACTCGAACCCCTGACCTCGCTCTGATACCAATTGTTAGGATCAAGCGCTTACCACTAGGCCAAAAGCTATAGCTGTTAGCTAAGGTGCAACTTTATTTTCTTATAATGTGACAGTGCAGAGTGCACCTATTATATGCGTTAGGGTTGGGCTATTAGGCCCATGAGTTGGGGGATATGCGTGTCTAACTGCTGGTGCTATCTCAGTTCCCTTAGAGATCAGTCTTAACCTTCCCCTACCGCCGGCACTATCCCCAAAAGAGATAGTATTACCCGTTAAGATCTGGCATCACACTTTTACAGCCCAAATGGCCAACCAGATCAAGAGGCGCAATGTCAGCAGCTTGACGTACAAGAACTTCCCAGGAGGTCACCCATACCAGTGCTGTTCTCACCCTTGCACGCTTAACTCAACACTCACCTATACCTTCGCTCAGCTTAGCCTCGCCAGTCACGGCTCTCGGCTCTAAATCTCTAGGCAACCTCGTCAGGTTTAAAAAGGGAAAATTAACGTCTCAACCTCCTCAATTTCCAGTCTCCAAAATCAAAAATAAAAAGAGAAGGAAAAGAATCAGAATACAGCACACAGTACTATGTTCGATTGATACAGCCAAGGAAGAATTTCGTACTTTACTTTATTTGAAGAACTTACTACGGCGGCATGAAGTTCGAGGGAAAGATACGTCGGGAAACCTGCGAGTTTTCGGCTCCGAGACTCAAAATCGCCCGGAAGAGAAGAGGGGAAAAGGGGTGCGCTAGCGAAGGATAAAGCTAGGGCTTGGGGGGTTTTTTGTTTATGAAAATATCCTCTATGTGTGCATAGTGCGGACGGGACTCTGTGTTTTATTTGGAAGAAGGAGTTTTAGATTTGTGAAAATCTGTTAGTAGATTTGCTTCTAAAACTCCCTATCTCTTCCCTATTTCAAGCTTTCAAAAATTTAGATAAAATATTTGGGTGGCGATTTGGGAAATAAAAACTTGGTTTTTTAAAAATAGACTTTTAAAAATCCCACTAATAGGAAAAATCCTTTCTAAGTTTAGGAATTGGCCTCAAATAAATTTTATAAAAATCACTTTTACCTTGGTGTTCCAATCGTCTTCATTCCGGCTTCGCGGCACTTGTACTAAGATTCTAAAAGGTTCTCAACATAAAGTAATTTAAATAAATAAAAGGCATATTTAATAAAACTATTAAAATAGGAGATTAATACCAAGGCTAAGTCATGCTATTTTTAAATAGGGATAATTTTCTAGACGTTATAACACTCTCCCCCTTACAAGAACTTTGTCCTCGAAATTCGAAGCTTACGGAAGAGCTCGGGGTATCGCTGCTTGATGTCAGCCTCTACCTCCCACATAGCTTCCTCCTCTGAATGTTTCAGCCACTGAATTTTAACCATAGAAATGGTTCAATTACGTATCTTCCTAATATGCCTGCCTAAAATCTGAACAGCTCGCTCCTCGAAGGTCAGCTGCGGCATAAGCTGGAGTGGCTCAAAACTCAGCACATGCGAGGGGTTTGGAACATATTTCCTAAGCATGGAGATGTGGAAAATATTTTGTGCTGCTGCTAGGCTTGGGGGTAAGGCTACGCGGTAAGCTAAAGTTCCTACTCTATCCAAGATTTCGAATGTTCCTATGAATCTAGGCGCTAGCTTCCCTTTCTTCCCAAACCTCATTACACCTTTCTAAGAGAAACTTTCACAAAAACGTGATCTCCTGCTGCAAACTCCAGCTCTCTTCTCCTGAGATTAGTGTAGCTCTTTATGTCTGCTCTGAGCTGTTCTCATCTTATCTCTGATCTTAGTCACTGTGTCAGCTGTCTGCTGAACTATCTCTGGCCTAGCTCTGTCCGTTCACCTACCTCTTCCCAATGGATGGGTGATCTGCACCTCCTCCCATACAAAGCCTCATAAGGTTCCATTGTGATGGAGGCTTGAAAGCTGTTGTTGTAGGTAAACTCAACTAATGGCAGCTTAGCTTCCCAGCTCCCCTGAAAGTCAATGAGATCGCAGCAAATCTTCCAGTACTTGGTTCACCCTTTCCGTTTGTCCACCTGTCTGGGGCTGAAATGCTATGCTGAAGTGCAGCTTCGTTCCCAAAGAAGCGTGCAGACTCCTCAAGAAAACTGATGTAAATCGCGCATCTCTATCTGACACGATTGAGACTTGTAGCCCATGCAGCCTAACTATCTCCTGAATGTATAGCTCTGCATATTGTGTCATTGTGAATGTGGTCTTCACCAGTAGGAAGTGCGCCGAATTGGTGAGTCTGTCCACAATCACCATATGGAGTTACATCCCTTAACAGTTCTTGGCAGTCCCACAATAAAGTCCATTGAAATGTTCTCCCACTTCCGCCCTGGAATAGGGAGAGGTCTCAACAGTACAGCGGGTCTCTGATGCTTAGCTTTGACCTGTTGGCACGTTAAACACTCAGACACAAGCGGCTGATATCACCCTTCATGCCCGACCACAAGTACAACTGCTGTAGATCCTTGTACATATTTGTAATCCCTGGATGGACTGAATAAGGTGACGCATTAGCCTCCGTCATGATCAGCTCTCATAATGCATCACCTGAAGGAACTCAAAATCGTCCCTTGAACCTCAAAATCCCGTTGTACACGGTGTATAGTCCACTGCCTTTCTCCTCATACCTAAGCTTCCACTTTTGCAGTTGTTCATCACCATCTTGGCTGCTGCGTATGCAATCTAGCAGCGTGGGCTGTATGGCAATAGAATTCAGCTTAGGATCTATCCCTGCAGGATAAATCTCCAGCCCAAAGCTCTGAATCTCTCGTTGTAATGTCTCTGTGACTGACAAATGCACCACAACTATGTTCTTTCTGCTTAATGTGTCTGCCATAACATTAGATTTTCCTGGATGGTAGCTGATCACACAGTCATAGTCTTTTACCAGCTCTAACCACATCTGACTCATGTTCAGCTCCTTTTGTGTGAAGAGGTACTTTAAGCTCTTGTGGTCGATGAATATTTTGCACTTCTATCCATATTGATAGTGCCTCAAAATATAAGTGCGAAAACCACCATTGCTAATTCTAGATTGTGCATCAGGTAGTCCTTTCGTGCACCTTCAGCTGTCTAGAGGCATAAGCTATCACTCTGTTATACCTGCATCAGCACTTCGCCCAGGCCTAGCTTAGAGGCATCGATGTAGATCACGAATTCTCCTCGCTCTGACGGCATGGCTAGGACAGGCGCTTTTATGAGAGCTTGCTTCAAGGTGTCAAAGCTGCGCTGGCATTCCGAGCTCCGTACGTACTTAGCATTCTTCTTTGTCTTCACAGTTAAGGACACTGCTATGGAGGAAAATCCCTTGATGAACTTCCGGTAATAACCTGCTAATCCAAGGAAACTGCGGATTTCAGAGGCGTTTTTTGGCACTAACCATTCCTAAACTTCCTCCACTTTGGATGGATCTACTTCTACTCTATTGCTAGAAATAATATGTCCAAGGAAGATTACTCTCTCCAACCAGAATTCACACTTGCTGAAATTTGCGTAGAGCCTCTCCGTCAATACTCCCAAAGCTGTCCGTAGGTGTTGGCCGTGCTCCTCCCTGCTCTTCGAATAGATGAGGATGTCATAAATGAAGACGTTGACAAACTGATCCAAGTACGGTTGAAACACTCGGTTCATGATGTCCATGAAGATTTCTGGAGCATTTGTTATTCCAAAAGGCATCACTAAGAACTCGTAGTGGCCATAGCGAGTCCTGAACGCCGTCTTATGTACGTATGCTTCCATCACCTTCAGCTGGTGGTATCCTGATTGAAGGTCTATCTTGGAGAATACCTAAGCTCCCTGCAACTGCTCAAATAAGATCCTCCACTCGAGGCAACAAATACTTGTTCTTGACTGTAACCACGTTTAGCTCCCTGTAATCGATGCATAGCCGCATGCTCCCATCCTTCTCTTCACAAAGAGCACAGGGCGAGGGAAACACTTGGGTGAATGAATCTTTGTCTAGCAGCTCCTGAATCTGCTCCATCAACTCTTTCATCTCAGTAGGAGCAATTTTATAGGATGCATTGGAGATCGGCACAGTTCTTGCCAATTGCTCAATAGAAAATTTAACCTCTCTCTCCGGTGGAACTCCAGCTAAGTCCTCGGGGAAAACGTTTGCGTATTCATGTACTACATCCGCATCTGATAGAAACAGGCCATCGGGTACTGTAGTTGCTGCAATGCTGACTATAAATGATGAGAATCCATCCTCAATGAGTTTCCTCTTCTGTAGGAACGAGATGAGTCTAGGCTTCCTTGTGCATCATGCTACTGTGAAAACGAGCGACTCTCCTCTAGAAGATCTATGCCGGACTGTCCTATCCTTGAAGTCTATTATTGTCTGATACTCAGACAACCAGTCATCCCAAGAATGATGTAAACTCTATCATCCTAAATACTATCAAATCTGTGAAAACTGTGCAGTCTTGCAACACCATTTCGAGGTTCTTGACAATGCTAGCTTTACATAGTCTCTCTCCCAATGGGATCATCACTAGAAACTTCTCCGATAAGCTCTCCTGAGCTATATTGATCCGGCCTCTAAACTTCTCCGAAATAAAGGAATGCGTTGCTCCTGAATCAACTAACGCTCGGGTAGCTACCCCTAACACAACTACTCTACCTGCGACAGATCACACATGTATAGGTCTCTAACGGGCTGTTTGCAAATTATGATCAGGTCCTAATAATTAAGTAGCACAGGTCTACTAGATAAATTCTTCAAAATTCAAAAGGTAAGGGAAAGGCTACCTGTGATCAAGGTAGTGTCTGGATCGGCTTCCTCCGTCTGCATCACGTAAACTCTTCCAGTAGCAGGCTGCTTCACTTGGGGACACTGGTAGGATGTATGCCCCAGCTGTTTGCATTTGTGCAGACTCCGATTCCCTTCAAGCACTTCCCAGAATTTTTTCTCCCGTAGTTCGAGCAAGTTGGCTTCTCTGCTGGAGCTACCTGCTTTGGAGCTTGCTAGTTCGGTGGCTTTCTAGCTGTAGCGGCCTTCGCCGCTGGTTTCAGTGCTCCTGATGAATTACTAGTGTTACTAAAACTCCTAAAGGGGTTGTTTATCTAAAGGGACTATACTAAACTTGGCCTAGCTATTGACTCTGCTTTCCAGAAAATGTCCTCTTGGCCCGCTCTCGATGCTGAGACTGCTGAAAAGGCCTCTTCCTCTGCGCCTCAAACCTTATGTCCTTCAGCGTATGCTCTGACCTGAAGGCCCTCTTCAATGCTGCAGCATAGTCCGTTGGATCCATCATCAGTACATCTCGGCAGATGGAGGGGCTCAATCCATCCAAAAAGTGTTGCAGCTATTCTGAAGGATCATTGGCTATGAGAGGCGAGAAGTGACAGCCCCTATCAAATTTCTTGACGTATTCCGCCACAGTCATATCCCCTTGCTGAAGGTTCTTGAACTCCATCTTAAGCTTATCTTGGACGTCTGGAGTAAAGTATTTATCATAGAACAGCTTCTTGAAACCAGCCCAGTCCAGAGTGTCCATGTCGATCGTCTTCTCTCCCTTTCCCACCACAGAGCAGCATCTTCCTTCAGCTGGAAGATGGCACAGCTAACTCTGGCCACATCTGCCAGTCCCATGTATCGAAAGATGGTCGAGGGATTTGACCCACTCCTCATCTACGAACGGGTCAGTGGAGCCTGTGAACTCAGGAGGCCCCAAATTTCTGAACTTCACATATGGCAGTTCCATCCTCCCTGCCTTTGCGGGTCCAGCATTTTGTCTCAGGATCGGAGCGAGTATTGTCAAGATATGGTTGGTGGAGCTTAGGGGCGGTGGGGGTGGCGGCGTGATCTGACGTGTAGGAGGCATCTGTGGGCGTAACAACCAATTTTCGCTACTTAGAACCGACATGCCTTAACTAGGAATATGTATGTATATATATATATAGGTCTCCTATCTTAAATATACTATCTCAAATTATCACTAAGCATCAAATCATAGCATATGAAATTAATAACTAGAGCAGTTCAAACATTAAGACTTACTGACTTTGAGGCGGAACTCCATGGGCTTACTGCAGTCAGCTGTAGGCACAACCCAACCAACAACGCGGCTCTGATACCACCTTGAAATGCCCTCACTCACTCAAACATTTTTCTAATATATTAAGTGCGGAATAAATTTTTTTTACAGTAACCCGAAAGCTACTGGACTCGAGAACTTAAGATTTCTGAAACTTAGAACATATTTGAATAAAACCGAAAGCTGAAATAGAACTCCAGTTGTAACGTAAACGAAGTTGATCAAAACCGCAAACTCATAACAGCATTAACTATCTAAAGTGTACCCAAAAATTTAGCTTCTAAAAGAGTATTTTTCACCAAAACTTAAAGCTGAAAAACTGAACAGACTTAACTCTCTAATCTCGCTGCAGAAACGTTTGGTCACTGGGTTGCGCCAACTGTCGCCAGCTCAGAAATCCTGCCCCTCAGCTTGCGTCTCTACGTCATATGGACCAATCAAACATTGTGAGCCTAGAGGCTCAACAAGTACAAAACTGGATAATAACAAATACGACGTATTACAGGCACATGTATAAAAATCTTGTACTAAAATAAATTTATTAAGACTTAAATGCGTAAGAAAATCAGCTTAGACAATACTTAAAACTCATGCATAAGAAATTCAGCTCCTAGGTAAAAAGACATTTTCTATGAAATAAGTTTCTCGATGTGGTACCTCATTCTCATGTTTCGCTTGATCAAGCTAAATTAATCGTAGTACTAGGCTGGTATGGCACCCCAATGCTTTACTGAAATCCATACGCGTCAGGTTTTGGTATATCTCCCCAGTGCTTATCTGGTTTTCATACACGTCAATTTTGATATGTCTCACGAAACATCTCTCGATTCGAATATCCTTAGTTTAGATATGGCTCACGAGACGTCTCTCAATCCCAATATCCGTAATAGATAACCACAATCAAATACCATCATTCAAATATTTTCATCTCTTAACTCAAACTACCTGTCTCAAATTTCAGTTCTCAACCTCATACCTCAAAAGAAAAATTCTCTTTTCTTTAAAATTACGTAAACTAGAGTATACATAAACTCAAAACTGCTCGGAATCGTGAACTATCTCTAAAATAATTATCAGTTATATTTTTCCATGACAGTAGTCTGCTCCTAGAACTCAACTTGACCTGACGCATGGACCAGCTTGCGTTGATCAGCTCAGAAGACAGGCTCAGCTTACGATGATCTGGACAGTGTATCACGCGCTCAGCTCACACATAAACTACGTAGCTTACCAGATCACGAAATCCCCTATCATCTCGCACTGCTCAGGTCTCCACGTTTACCCTGAATAGATCGGAGCTTTTTTCCAGATCGTGCACTGCAACAACTCAAAGCACTAGATCAGTTTAGTTCATGCAGTCCAGCTCGTCCACCCAGATCAGCTCAGGGCTTCAAAACAGACCACATGGTGAAAACATCTCAGAGCGATTGATTAGTTTATGGTGCATAGATCGGATCGCAACCCAGAACAACTTAGGTTTCTCTACCCATCTTACGGGTAGTCTAACAGCTTACCAGAAATCTAACAGTTTACAGGAAGTCATCTCAGCTTAGATGGACTATCAGCTTAGGACAGTCGACCATCTTAGGATAGTAAACCAGCTCGTGCGGTGAAACAGCTTAGTACAGCAAACCAGCACGGGGTGGTATACCAGCTTAGCTAAGTGAACCAGCTCGAGACGGTATAACATCTTAGGATTGTCAACTAGCTTGATGTGGTCAAACCTGCTTGGAGAAATTTGAACTGTCTTGGGGTGGTCACACCTGCTCGAGTGGTCAAACCAGCTTGGGGAAAGTCGAATCAGCTGGGGAAAGTCGAATCAGCTTGGGATGGTCAGACCAGCTTACGGGTGTTCAGAACAGTAAACAGCTTACGGGTTCAGTAGAGCTTACATGGGATGGTAGTTTACGGGTTCAATCAGTTTGCGGCTCAAAAAGGGAAACAATTTAGGGCTTGAGAAGAAAATAAAAACATTTTAGGCGAGAAGGAAAAAATAACTTTTGACTCGAGTGTTGGAGTTAATTTCATAAGTTTTGGTGAAGAAAAATAAAAGATATTAATCACTCAGAGGTACAAGATCTGGACGGGGCTTAAATCATTGCATATAGAAACCAGATCAGATCAGAGCTAGGCTGGTTAAGAACAAATCACTCGGTGTATTCAGTTACGCTGGTCAAAGGACAAACCAGCTAAGGTAATTCATTCAAGCTGGTTAAAGACAAATCAGTTCAAATGAACAGATCAGGTGTCTATTCAGAACAGAAACGGATCTTATTAGTTTAGAATAGCATAGAACGGTTGGCTTTGGAATAGTTGAGAGAATAGCTCGGAGCGTAAAATAGTATAACAGACCAGCTGGAAGACCAGTTTGAATAAACCAGCTCGGAGCAAGGTTGTTATACAGATGCTATCAGATTACAGATATAAGTGATCAAAGACTGTTATCTGGATTTGTACAGAACAAATACAAGAGCACATAAGTTAAGATCAGTTTGGATATGATCAACATAAGAACCAAACCAGAAAATAAGTTCAACGTACAGAAACCAGATCGTGAAACCAGCTAAGTAAGGATAACTTAGCTAAATGAATTTCAGAATGTTTCAAGGTTTCGTACGGATTTATGTGATGCGTTTGACCTCTCTACATTTATTTTTAGTCGTTGGAACCACATTGAGCTATTTCCAAATATACAGAGATTTGGTGTGAACTGAAGACGACACAGAGTATGCTAAAAAGGGAAATGCATTTAATGAAGATGTACATATATAGTACAAGAATTTAAGACGTCGCAGAAATTTCAATTTGAATACATTCGACGTGTCTACTAGTAACATTTATTACCGATGTATCCAAAATATATAAATATAAGAGCATATCAACTGTGAAGATGTTACCAGTCACAAAACAACGACTTACAAACTGGCAAACTTACAAGAGATAAACAAATTTCATTTGTCGAACCAGCTCACAGCTAGTGACGCACACTCACAAATTGCTTATTAGATTCTTTGTGTCACATAAACATTTGTACACACACTCTGTAGTGTTTGAGCCATCACTATAAATCATCAATAGAGAGTGTTGAGTGTTAGATTTGCACAACTAGCTTAGAGCCGTGTTCATTGTATTTCGAGCCAGATCACGTGTCTGAGTTCTTGGTTGAGTGCTATGAGTTCTTGCAGCTGCTGGCTATCGGATCGGGTTTGTACAAGGAGTTGTATAAATCAAATATTCTAGGGGATATCCTTCCCATTGAGGAAGAAGGGGAGACGTAGGAGAATTAACTCCGAACTTACATAAACAAACTCTTGACTTCTATCTTTTACTCTACGCATTTAAATGTTCATTGTTGAATTGTGTTCTTTCCGCGTAAAATCAATTTTATTACACAAGAAACAACAATCGCTGAGAACCCTTGAAGCTGGAAACTCGACTTAGAGGTTTGCATCGAGCTGTAAAATATGCTGAAATAAATTTTGAAAACAAATTAGAAAAGGAT
The DNA here is from genome assembly GCA_001598015.1 of Dorcoceras hygrometricum. Classification (NCBI taxonomy): domain Eukaryota; kingdom Viridiplantae; phylum Streptophyta; class Magnoliopsida; order Lamiales; family Gesneriaceae; genus Dorcoceras; species Dorcoceras hygrometricum. The sequence continues at coordinate 27,406 of KQ993011.1, forward strand.
TCAACCCCCCCCCCTGAACTCCCTAGCTTGTTTTTCGATCTAACAAGTGGTTCAGAGCTCGGTTTCTCAGTGTTTGAACAACGTGTTTATTAATATTCATGAAATATGTCGATTTCTCACAACAAGATTCCTATGTTTTCCAAGGAGGAGTGCGATGTGCAGAAAATCCGTATGCAAGCTCACCTAGATGCACAAGAGGATGACATGTTGTTCGTCATCACAGATGGACTAATAAAGATTATGAGGCCGAACACAACTATATCAGATGGTGCTCCTCAATGTACTGAAAAACCAAGGATGGAGTGGACATCCGAGGATAAGAAAAAAGCGAATCTGGATAATGTCGCTAAGGACATCCTGTGCAAGACGCTAGACAATAACATGTTTATCCAGACGTGCACAACTGCGAAGAAATATAGGAGAATTTGACCCAGATATGTGAGGGCAACGAAGAAACCAAAGAGAACAAGTTACCATGGCCCTGCAAAAGTTTGAGTTGATTAAAATGAAGCCCGAAGAGACCATGGCAGAATTTGATGAAAGGTTCAGCTCACTGGTGATTGAGCTGACCAGATTGGGCAATGTTTACAGCCACAGGGAGCTGGCCCTGAAAGTCATGCGTGCTCTACCCAAGGAGTGGGACGTGAAGACCATGGCCATGCGAGAATATAAGGATTTGAACAAGATGGAGCAGCATGACCTGTTCGTCAACCTGAAGGCATATGAGTTCGAGTTGGAGACAAGAGCAGAATCTGAGCCTTCTACATCTCCACCAACTAGAGCTCTTGCAGCAACAATTCCTGACCAGAGTCCATGCTTTACAAGCAGCAGATCAGCAGAGGAGCTGATCAAGGATGCTATCATTAAGAAATTCGGGAAATTTATGCGGAAGCATAATTCTAACCTTCTTCTTTCGATTAACCTAAAAAGAACTTTAATTCTCCTTCTGATGACAAGTGTTATAACTGTGGCAGGCCTGGTCACTTCATGACTGATTGCAGGAAGCCAAAGCTAGATGCTAAGAAGCAACCAGATCGTAGTACCAGCAAGGAAAATAATGAGAAGAAGCTCTACAAGAATAAGAGAACATAGAAATCAATGGTCGGCGAAGAAAACAAAAGTGCATGGGCTGATTCAGATTCAGAGGAATCCAGCTCAGGAAAAAATTCATCTACTGGCAGCAAAGATGAAGTACAGTATCTCATGGTCGATGAAACTGACGACATATTTGATTTTTCCAATCTTGAATTCACACGTGAGAACCTTGTCACAGCACTTAATGACATGGTTCAAGAGTACAACAAGCTCCCTCAATCATTCGAGGAAGTCATAGAAGAAAGAGAGAGCTGTGCAACAAAAGCTGAGCTGGTTAGCTCAAACGATATGCAAGCTGCTCTAAGTAAGCTTGCAATTGAGAATTAGGAGTTGAAAAGAAGGTCACACAAGATGGTTTATTAAAACCATCGCTTAGCTGGTATAATAAGCTCCTGGACCAGGTCATCTGCTTCCCTGGATAAAATGCATGGAGCTATAAAGCCATCTGATGATAAAAACGGATAGGATATGGTGGCAATGATAGAAGTACATCAGAAACCAGATATACCCCACATCTGTTGAAGATAAAATAGCAGCTAAGCCTCCAATCTGGCAAGGAAGATTTTGCGAGCTGGGGTATACTACTCCTGAGAAGCCTCGGGAAAGCTGGCTTAGAAAAATAGTTGAACAGATGAGGGGTAAACTCAAATCTGGTAGTAAAAATCCAAGCCAGGTTTCTCACGCTTCAACGAAGGACAGGCTGCACAAGCCTCGATATTATAAACCCAGATTGAACGGCACATACATTGCACTCATCAAACTCAATCCAGATCAAAGAACACACACGGACTACACACATGTTTTGATCCACGTACTTGTAAAATAGTTAAAATTATCCAAGTGTGAGTTCTGAAAGGTCTAATCAAACCTGGACCCAAATAAATCAAAGGGTACCAAAATTTCTTGAATTTTGATTGCAGGAATAGCAGGTGTCCAGACTGGAGCAATCAACATGGTATCTGGATAGCGGCTATGCGAGGCACATGACTGGAGATGCCATGCTGCTAACAGATATCAAGTAATGCAATGGACCCAAGATCACTTTTGGTGACAATTCAAATGATAACACCGTGGGTAAGGGTAAGCTTACCCATGGTAATTTTAATGTCAACAACGTTCTCCTTGTCAAGAACTGGTGCTAGAATCTGATTAGTATGAGTCAGTTGTGTGACAGTAACTGTTCAGTTAAATTTCAAAAGCACACGTGCACTGTTCTAAATCTTGAAGGTCTGACCGTACTGGTAGGTTATCGATCTGGGAATACCTACAAAATAGACTGGTCAGATCAGCCATACTCAGAACAAACTTGCCTAGTAGCTGACTCTGGCAAGAGCTGGCTATGGCATCAGCGGATGAATCATCTGAATTTTAAAAAAATTGCCAATCTGAGTAAGCGTGAGTTAGTTGATGGCTTGCCCAAACTAAAATTTTCTAAAGATAGGATTTGCTCTACCTGTCAGCTAGGAAAGCATCTAAAATATACTTTAAAAACTAGAGGCAGTAATAAAACCTCACGTAAGTTGGATCTTTTACATATGGATCTTTTCGGTCCCATACCTGTAAACAACTTAGGGGGAATGAAGTACACCCTTGTCATAGTTGACGATTTTTCAAAATTTACTTGGGTGTTGTTTTTAAAATCCAAAGATCAAAACTGTCGACCAGCTAATCAAGCTTTTAAAACATTTGCAAAATGAGCAATCTTACAGTTTCAACTGGATAAGGAGTAAAGAGGAACAGAGTTTGTGAATTTTAAAATTTCCTCTTATCTGAATGACATTGGAATTAAACATGAGTTGAGTGCCGTTAGAACACCTCAGCAAAACGGGTTAGTTGAGCGTAGAAATCAAACATTAAGAAGCTTCTAAAACTATGATTTTTGATTCCGGCATTTCAAATAAATTTTGGGTTGAAGCAGCAAACACAGCTTGCTATACTCAAAACAGATCAATGATAAATAAGAGACACGGTGTAACCCCTTATGAGATTTGGAATGGAAGAAACCTGATATTTCGTATTTCAGGGTGTTTGGATGCAGATGTTTTATCCATACCAATGGTAAAACGTATTTAAAAGCTTTTGATGTCAAATCTGATGCAGGAATATTTTTGGGATATTCAGCCGTGAGTAGAGCTTATAGAGTGTTCAACAACAGAACGCTAACTGTTGAAGAAATAGCTCACATGGCGTTTGATGAAGCTAGCTTTAGATCAACATCAAATTCGAAGCTAAATGATTTGTGCACTCGTCTAGAATCTACTAATGTGGATGAATCGAGTGACTACAGGCACAAAACAGATGCCAAGCTGATGACCAGCATGCACTGGACATGCCAATTACAAACGTAGATATTCGAGATGTTGCACAAGCTGGTCCAGATCACGTTCAAGCTGGTGGAGAACATGCACAAGCTGATGAGCCAATCATAACAAGTGGAAATCTAACAAGTGGAATTCCAGATGATCCAGCAGGCACGCAGGGGGAACAAAATGAAGCATCAACCTCATATGGACCAGGATTTCGGTGGAACAAAAATCATCCACCTGATCTGGTCATTGGTAACCTACTGCACCCTTTACGACACGAGGCCAAATGATAAGCGAATATTTTAATTCTGCATTCAATTCACATGTCGAACCTAAGAAGGTAGAAGAGGCCTTAGTGGATCCAAGATAGATAGAAGAAATGCAAGAAGAACTTAGCCAATTCGAATGAAGTAGAGTATGACATCTTGTTCCTAAACCTACTGACCTGAATGTTATAGATACTAAATGGGTCCTTAGGAAAATATTATATGAAAATGGTAACGTAGTTCAAAAAAGGCTAGGCTAGTGGCGCAAGGGTATAGAAAAGATGAATGAATTGATTTTGAAGAATCATTTCTGTCTGTAGCTAGACTAGAAGCCATTCGCATCTTTCTTGCATATGTTCGCATATAAGTTTATCAGATGGATGTCAGACTGCATTCTTAAATGGAATTCGAAATGAGGAAGTGTACGTTATACGACCTCCTGGCTTCATCGATCATACCAGACCAGACTTTGTGTATAAGCTTGATAAAGCTTTGTATGGTCTGAAACAAGCTCCAGAGCTTGGTATGATACATTGTCCAAATTTTTAGTAGATCATGATTTTTTTATCGGTTCTGTTGACAAGACACTGTTTAAATTTGTTAAGAATGACCATGTTTTGTTAGTACAGATATATGTTGATGACATTGTTTTTGGCTCTACTAATTCTAAGCTTGTGAAAAAGTTTCCAAGCTTATGCAGGACAAATTAGAGATGAGCATGATGGTAGAGCTGACATTTTTCCTAGGATTACAAGTAAATAAACTTGAAGATGGAATTTTCATCAATCAAGCAAAGTATACAATGATGGAAATTGTTCATCCGCAGCTACTCCGATGAGTGATTCCATCAAACTGGACAAATATGAAGTTGGATCTGCAGTTGAGGTACAATGTGTCGTGGGATTATTGGGTCTCTATTGTACCTAACCGCAAGCAGGCCAGACATTATGTTCTCGGTTTTTATGTATGCAAGGTTCCAAGCTGATCCAAAACAGTCGCACTACATTTATGTTAAGCGCATTTTAAAATATTTAAAGGGCACAAAGAACGTGGGCCTTTGGTATTCCAAAGACTCAATTTTAAACTTGATTGGATACAGTGATGCAGATTACGTAGGTTGTAAGATTGATCGGCGTAGCACTAGTGGAACTTTCCAGTTTTTGGGTGATAGACTCATTTCGTGGTTTAGCAAGAAACAAAAATCAATTTCTACATCCACAGCTGAGGCGGAGTACCTAGTAGCTGGGAGCTGTTGCGCATAAATTCTTTCGATCCAACAACAACTCAGGGATTAAGACGTTGATGCAGCAGAGGCACCAATTTTCTGTGACAACACAAGTGCAATCATGATCACTAAGAACCCCACTGCATTCTAGGACCAAGAATATCGACATACGCCATCATTTAATTAGAGACCATGTGTTAAATAAAGATGTTCGGGTATAGAATGTGCCAACAGATCAGCAAGTTTCTGACATCTTCACCAAGCCTCTACCGAAAACTAAGTTTTCTTACTTTAGAAACATTTTAGGTCTCTTGGATATGTCTTGATTGTGTTCTACGTGCATATGTTCAGGGGGAACAAAATAATTCAAACAGATAACGGCAAAGTCAGATGTTTATCTCTGAGCTGGTCAGCTCCAAGCTGATTTGGTCCAGCTTAGATATACTCAATGTGACGTTATCACGGTGTTTGGATTATTTGTTTTCAAGCTGGTATATGAAATCGAACGATTTAGGATGGTTTTGACTAATAAAATTCATTTTAAATCGGACGGTCATCTTTCTGGAATTTCAAATAACTCTTTAATATGATGATGACACGTGTCCACTTTAAACCCTTATCTCTCCTCGTTCGAACATAAACAATTTTTCTTTACCTTTTCAGTACGCTTTAAAAATTTTCGCGCATTCTAGCAATCTCCAAGCAGTTTAAAAATATTTTTGTGCAATCTTTTGTAATCCTTTACTTCCTAACCCTTTAATCATCGAAATGGCTGCTTCCTTCTTTGTTAATGTTATGTAGGTTGATTTCGCTTCCGTGCTCGCTATGGAGCACACTAGGATGGTATGGATATTTAAGTCCCTGGAGGAGACAGTGCTTAAGGGATTTTTGGAGGAATATAATTCTATGTTTGAGGTAGCTGTGACTGAATTCTTTGCGAACGCGAAAGTTATCGTGGAGACAATTGTGAGTTTTGTCGCCAATCGGAAAATGGTGGTTGCAAAGGATGTGTTAGATGAGGCGTTTGGTTTGCCAATTGAGGTGATGGTTAGTTTTCTTTATATTCCGACTCAGACAGTGGTGGAAATGCGAAGAAAGTTTTGTGGTACTGATGTGCCATTCAAGGCATGTAATAAGAAGAAAGAGATGAAGATGGAGTACAAATTATTGCACGATATCGTGGACAAGGCACTGTGTGCCAAAGATGGTTCCTTTGATGTGGTTACCGATGAAAAATTTGATCTGATGGTGGCCATCAGTGCTGACTTGAAAGTAAACTGTGCATAAGTTTTGTTCCACATTATGATTGTTATGGTGCACATCCCTAGCCGACAGTCACAAGACTTTGCTGTGCTATTAAGTGTTCTGTTGAAACGACTGGTGAAAGCAGATCTCGGGGAGGCAGTCAAGCTTCACCCGCAAAAGGTGTTGAACATCAAGTCTGTTCACACCTACACGAAAAATAATCTGGGTGTCGGTCCAGCTGGTGAAACCAGCAAGGCATCTGGTGCGATAGCAAGAGAACAACAATCCACTGCCGATAGTCTTCAGTCTCTCACTAAGAAGTCATAGAAGGAAGCTGATCAAATGAAGAAGCCGGAGAAGGCGGCTACTGAGAAGAAGAAGAAGTATAAGAAGGAAAAGGTTGTTTCGGTGGCTGTGCAGAAGCCAGTGGTGGCTAGGAGCCACGCTGCTCCAACGAAGTCCAAATCTGAGACAAGCTCAGACGTGGATTCGCGCCCGTCGGCGAAGCTGAAGAAAAGTGGCACTGTCCCAAAGCACAAACTGATTGTAGAGTCATCGGACTCGGAGTCCACAGTGTCTCTTCCTCTAGAGAACATTATGAAGAAACAGAGGACAAAAAGGACCAAGCCGGCACGGAGAATAGCTGGTGACCAGGCAGGATTCAATCCTGGTCATACTCCGGATATTCCAGCTGAGGCTGAGGCTGTCTCCACCACTGCTGATCCCAAAGCCAATATGGAGACAACTACAGAAGTGGAGAGACAAGCTGATGATGGCTCCACCGCTGCTGATCCAGAAGTGCATGTGGAGTGTGGTAACCAAACAGAGATAGAGGCTGTTACCAACGAGGGTGCTATAGTGGTCGGGTCTGGACCTGAGCAACCAGCTCAGTAGTCCATAACTTTTGCTAAAAAGGGTATCTTTGCTCCTGTGGAAATCAGGGAGATCAACTGGGAGACACACTTTCTGCCCAAAATAGACCCCCACGCCAAGGGCAAAGATATCACGGACGCTTTTGCCTAGCCGAACCCAGTGGAGGAACACTGTATTTTGGTGCTCAAATAACCGTGGGAAGATGTATCCAGCAGAATAATTGACTTTGACAAGTGGCTACACTTCCGTACTACGGTAAGGCTAAATACTGTTACGTCAATGACGCCCATTGAGAGTCTGGCCAAAATTTAAGATCAGTTTTTGTTTTGGGCTGAGACACAACAAGTATCTGAACTGTTTGAGCGGAGGATGCTGGTGCTGTATAAGCTGTATGAGATGGAGGTACAGAAGAGGGTAGATGAACATCGTGCTAACTTTAATCCAGCTGAGCCATCTGTTAATTATGATTACATGTGTATCCGGTATCTAAGCCGTGAAGTTAAGGAAATCATGAAGCATCACAGGGCTCTGCGACGTCAGCTGGTCTACCTTTTCTGGCTCCAGAAGCCTCAATCGTAGGAGATGATTCAAATGTGGATCTTTCACAGACTACCTGGTCTGAGGCACATCAACCACTCCAGATCAGCAGGAAAAGCCAAAGATTCTGAATATTTAGTTCAACTCAAGCAGAACAGGAACAAACGACCGCGAAGCAACCAGCTCAGCAGGAAGGGCGGGTAGAAGAGATTGTTAGGATAGTTAAGGATGTGGAAGAGACTGAAGCCATGAATTTTCAAGAGCATCAGGCTCAAGGGAACGAGTAATAGGCTCAGGTCGGTGAGCAATAGGCTCATAGAGAACTAGATCCGGAAACAGAGGTTGAGCGACGGGCTCAAACTGGTTCATCTCATTCAAGTCCAAGTGATTCACATTCTTCTGTACAGTTTTCCTCTTCACGTGCAAATAATGAGGACCGTCAGGGTTCCAGTCCCTCTGCTTTACAGATGGTTATATATACTGGGCAACGTGAGGAGAATAACAGTGAAAATAAAGCAGAAGACTGTATCCAAGCTGGTTCGCAACGAATCATTTTTTCCCAACCCCAAGTTGATGTTGATACTGCTAAAGAGATCACATCTCTAAAGCGTATTGTATCTACCCTGGGCTTAAATGTCAAACGAATAAAGGATGATGCATTCATGGCGAAGCACACTACTTTGCAGTTCAAGAGACAGCTCGACAACAAGATAGACGGGCTGGAGACTAGTCTGGTTCGTCATTTTGCCGATAGCCAACAGCATCTTGTGGATGAAATTGCGTTATTGAAATCACAGGTTGCTGAAATGGTTGTCTGTCTTAAGGAGCTTCGTGATGCCAAAAAGGGGGAAGGGACGAGCAGTAAAAAAAAGGTTGCTGTGACCTAGGGCGGGTTTAGTTTGTCTTGTTTTTGTTGTACAGACGACTCTTGTATAAAGTGTTTAACAGTTTAATAAAATAAATATCTTTTTCTGCACAAGTTTTGTCATCACCAAAAAGGGGGAAATTTTTGGAGTTAATTTCATAAGTTTGGTGAAGACAAATAAAAGAGATTAATCATCTCATAGGTACAAGATCTGGATGGGGCTTACAACATTGGATATAGACTCAGTGCAGAGCTAAGCTGTTTAAGAACAAACCAGCTCGGTGTATTTAGTTGCACTGGTCAAAGGGCAAACCAGCTAAGGTAATTCAGTCAAACTGGTTAAAGACAAATCAGTTCAGATGAACAGATCAGCTATTCAGAAACAGATCACATCAGTTTAGAAGAGCGGATAGAACGGTTGGCTTTGGAATAGTTGAGAGAACAGCTCGGAGCGTAAAATAGTATAACAGACCAGCTAGAAGACCAGTTTGAATAAACCAGCTCGGAGCAAGGTTGTTCTACAGATGCTATCAGATTACAGATATAAGTGATCAAAGACTGTTATCTGGATCTGTACAGAACAAAGACAAGAAAACATCAGTTAAGAGCAGTTTGGATTTGATCAACATAAGAACTAGACTAGAAAAGCAGTAACGTACAGAAACCAGATCGGGAAACCAGCTAAGTAAGGATAACTTAGCTAAATGAATTTCACAATGTTTCAAGGTTTCGTACAGATTGATATGATGCGTTTGACCTCTCTGCCTTAATTTGTAGTCGTTGGAACCACATTTGAGCTAATTCTAGATATACAGAGATTTGGTGTGAACTGAAGACGACACAGAGTATGCTAAAAACGGAAATGCATTTAATGAAGATGTACATATATAGTACAAGCATTTAAGACGTCGCGGGAATTTTAATTTGGATACATTCGACGTGTCTACTAGTAACATTTATTACCATGTATCCAAAGGGTATAAATAGAAGAGCAGATCAATTGTGAAGATGTTACCAGTCACAAAATCAACGACTTACGAACTGACAAATTTACAAGAGCTAAAAAAAGTTCATTTGTCGAACCAGCTCACAGATAGTGACACACACTCACAGATTTCTTATTTGATTCTTTGTGTCACATAAACATTTGTACACACACTCTGTAGTGTTTGAGCCATCACTGTAAATCATAAATAGAGAGTGTTGAGTGCTAGATTTGCACAACCAGCTTAAAGCTGTGTTCATTGTATTTCGAACCAGATCGCGTGTCTGAGTTCTTGGTTGAGTGCTAGGAGTTCTTGCAGCTGCTGTCTGTCGGATCGGGTTTGTACATGGAGTTGTATAAATCAAATCTTCTAGTGGATATCCTTCCCATTAAGGAAGAAGGGGAGACGTAGGAGAATTAACTCCGAACTTCAGAAACAAACTCTTGACTTCTATCTTTTACTCTATGCATTTAATTGTTCACTGTTGAATTGTTCTTTCCGCATAAAATCAATTTTATTACACAAGACTACAACAATCACTGAGAACCCTCCAATATAGTAACTCGTCTTAGAGGTTTGCATCGAGCTGTAAAATCTTTTGAAATAAATTTTGAAAACAAATTAGCAAAGGAGTTCATTCACCCCCCTCTGAACTCCCTAGATTGTTTTTCTATCCTAACATCGAGGATCTATGAACCCAGTTTACAATAGAAGAGATTACGATTCAACAGGGCATAACCCCAGTCCATGCTCGACCCCTGACCCTTCTTCCTCAATATCAACAACCCTTAGACCCTAATCTCACTTGTACCTTCGCTCAGCTTAGTCTCGTCAGTCACGGCTCTCGGCTCTAAATCCTGGTAGCGTCGTCAGGTTTTAAAAAGGGTAAATTCACGTCTCAACCTCCTCAATTTCCAGTCTCAAAAATCAAAAAATAAAAGTGAAGGAAAAGACTCAGAATACAGCACCGTAATATGTTCGACTGATACAGTCAAGGAAGAATTTTGTACTTGCCTTTATTTGAAGAACTTACTACAGCGGCACGAAGCGGGAGGAAGAGAGACGCCGGGACCGCTGCGAGTTTTCTGCTCCGAGACATTAAATCACCGGGAAGAGAAGAGGGGAAAAGGGGTGCGCTAGCGAAGGAGAAAGCTAGGTCTTGAGGGATTTTTGTTTCTGAAATATCGTGTGTGTGTAGTGCGGACGGGACTCAGTGTTTTATTTGGAAGAAGGACACAAATCTATTAGTAGATTTGCTTCTAAAAATCCCTATTTCTTCCCTATTTCAAGATTTCGAAAATTTAGAAAAAATATTTGGGTGCAGATTTGGGGAATAAAAACTTGGTTTTTTAAAAAATAGACTTTTAAAAATCCCACTAATAGGATAAATCCTTTCTAAGTTTAGGAATTAGCCTCAAACAAATTTTATAAAAATCACTTTTACCTCGGGTGTTCCCATCGTCTTCATTCCGGCTTCGCGACACCTGTACTAAGATTCTAAAAGGTACTCAACATAAAGTAATTTAAATAAATAAAAGGCATACTTAATATAACTATTAAAATAGATATTAATACTAAGGCTAAGACATGCTATTTCTAAATAGAGATAATTTTCTAGGTGATACAGGACTTGTAGTAATTGTCTTTGAAGTAACGAAGCTAAGTGTTAATGCATTTAACTGCATATAGTATTTATTTAATTTCACGATTATATTTATTTCACTGTTGTAGGATGAGGAGGCAGAAAATGATGCAACTAGTGATGATCGTTCCGTAGGAGATAGTTCATCAGTGTCTAGACGAAGAGGACCTAGTTAAGGGTCTCAAATTACAACGAGCTTTGATGAAAGAACTAAGATCAATGTGGGGTTATGAATAAGTAAATCATCACTTTTTATAGTTAATTTGTTCTGATACTTTTCTAGTGAGTTTTATTGCTCAAATATCTTTTATATGTATAATTAATATAATTTTCAATTAGGTGTATTGTTATAGTATTCTTACTTTTTTGTGGATTTGTTGAAATTCGGGTTCCGCTTGACATGACATATGATATCAAAGGAGCCATCAAATGAGCATGGCCAACATGGAAAACGCTACCTAATGTACCAAGGATTTGCCCTTGGACAATTTTAAGGTAAGAAACATCTTTAATTATACCGATATAAATTCTATTCAATACCGTATGAAATAATTTTTATTTTGATACTATTTATATGGATTGATTGCTTATTGAAATTTTGCAGTTGAGATATAAATGGAATAACCTCACAGATAGAGAAAACATAAAGGTTGGAATGAAAATGCAGCTAAGAGTTACAGATCTAAAACAATTTATTTAGCTATGAAAGCAGCATTATCAACTGCATTACGGGGCCAAGGAATGGAACCAAAGATATTAGATATGATTGGCAGGAAACCCGAATGGATGAATGCTAATATATGGAATGACATGGTGAGAAATCATTGGGATAAATAAGAACATAAAATCAAATGTGAATCGGCACGAAAAAATCTAAGGACAATGAAGGATGAATCTATTACTAGGCATGCTGGAGGTTCCATTTCTTTTGGAGTACACCTTGACGTAACATATCTCTTTTTTTCTGAATATGTACTTTATTAAATAAATCTGAGCATTTGTTAGTTTTATATTGACAAATGATGATTAACGTAACCATAGAAGAATAGTTGGGGCGAGAGGTGGATGAATTAGAGGTTTTTGAATGCATGCATAAAAGGAAGCAAGGCACCGGAGAGTTTGCATGTGGACAACAAATCGGTCCGAATTAGTGTGTGTGAAGTTATATAAAATATTTATTATGTCCTATTGGTAGAACATACCAATCCATGTACAAATATAGGTTATTTATTTTTTGGTTTAAATCATAATTGTAAGTTCTCTTGGCTTGAAATAATATCTAGACTACTTGCAGAGGATTTATGCATTTTGACGAATGATTAATATTAAATTTCTCATTTTCTTTGATAAGATTTTATCTTTGATTAAACAATAATGCTACTGTTTATGCATGAAAGTAGTCTCAAGTACAAAAATGTTGATTAAGATAGTTTTTTTGTATTTGATTTACTTTCTTATTTAATGAAATGGTGTATGCACCGTGAATCAACTTATATATATCAGTACAACTATATTAAAACATATTACTTATTGAGGTAATGCATTTTCATGGTTCGTTTTTGTACTATTAATGCAATAGTATCATTTTATTGTGACATAGCGTAACTTGCGTTTAAAGCTAATTAATATAGTCGTGGCTGCAGTTCTTGATGTGATCAACCGGTCAAGTACAACCTTGTCTCATTATTCTAAGATCATTGGGATTTAGATTGACTAACTCCATTGTTTACATATCTAGTGGGTTTTTGTTCTATATCAGACTAATAAAATGTTGGTTCTGTTTATACAGATCAAAATCTAAGTTTTGATTCACACAAATCTGTTATTATTCTACTAACATTTTACGTGCGATGTGCAGTGCACTTAATTAAGGAGACAGGGAGATATCCAGACTGGAACAGTGAGGGGACGCCCAAGCTGGAACAATTGAAGATGTCTACGCTGAAACTGTGAGGGAATGCCTGAACTGGAACTACATTGATGGACAGGGTGCAAAGAGCATCAAGCTGGTTCATCAGCTTGGTACAAGAGCAGTCAGAGGTCAAGCGCATAGAGATTCAGTAAAGAGCATAACTGTTCAAACGCAGATCAAGTCCAGCATACAAGGACAGTGATTGAGTGCGAAGCCGAGTACAAGTGCAATGATCGAGTGCATATCAGATCACAAGCGCAGTAAGAAGAACTCAGCTGAGCAACCAGTTGAAAGACCAGCTGGGAGGTCAGCTGAGATATACGAGCTGTTCTCGTGAAAGGTTAGACGAGCTCGATGTGACCCCCTTTGATGGAGAGGAGGAAGAATCTGTATGCAGGGGATACTCGATCATTCTCCATTGGGATAAGATGGCATGTAAAAATGCGAGCTGAATAAGCACATCACACCAGCTCAGCATTGATCCAGAAGAACTCTGAAGTAGACCAGCTTGAAGCACAGCTCAAATACAGAATCTGCTCAGATACAGGGGGTAGATTAGAGACCAGCTAGTTAAGGTCAAACTAGCTGGATAAGAAGAACAAGAGCTGCTGAGTACAAGAGATAATTAGAAGATCAGCTCAAGAACATATGAGAAGAGAAGAAGAGAGCTTTGAACAACTCGAAGTAAAGACCAGCTCAGCGCAAACCAGAACGGAGATAAGCTGGTAAACTGGTTAAGGTCAAACCAGTTCAGATAGCATGACATATGCTATCAAACCTACGAGCAAAGCGATTTGAATACAAGACTATACGAAGATTGCTTTTCAGTATTCAAATCAATTTGCTTGTATTGTCTTCTCAAGTACAGTGCTCACGTGCTTAAAGTGAAGAAAGCCTGCTGCGCATTAAAAGCAAATGACACAAAGTAAAACATTGTCAGAAGACTTTCAACGGCTATAACTTAGTGTCCGACGGGCAAATATCTGCGTCAGGCTATAAAAATCAAGGGCAAAAGCAGAACACAGATGCACATAAGTGAGAGAAGAGCGTAGAGCGAAGTCGACATAGTGATGTGCAAATCAGAAATGTAAAAAAGGAAGAACGCACAATACAAGCTCTGGGAAGACATTGGTGAAACCAGCTCGGATAGGGGCACTTCCCAGTTTGTGAGATTTTATCTTCAAGAGATTGAGCGTACACTGTAATTCTCACACACGATTCACTCACACATATATTTTAGAGAGCTGATTAGATTAGGAGTGAATCAAAACAAAAACGACTTCCATTGTAGTCTTTGGACAGAGACGTTAAACAAGTCTACATTGTCTTTCGCACTGAGACGTTAAAGAAGTGTGTGTAGCCTTTCTCATTGAGGCGTGAAAGAAGTGAATTTAGACACACGCAGCTTGCGGGATGGTGTGCACTGGTGGCTAGGAGTTATTGTGGCTACTGGTCGTAGGATCGGGTTGCAGCGGGAGCCGCTGTAATCAAAGTCTTCTAGTGGATTCTTCCTGATTGCGGAAGAAGTAAAGACGTAGGAGATTCAACTCCGAACTTTCATAACAAATCACAGCGTTTCGTTTTACAACTTTCTGAATTTTCATTCATACGCATTGCATGTTTTACAACTGTGTTAAACAAAACCGTTAATAAGCTTTCGATTATAAGAGTTCAGTTTGAGTTATTCAGCATGATTTTATTTCGTGAACTTAAGTTCAAGATTACTGATGTCAGGCCCCGTGCTAATAAACATAGATTATAGCACAATTAAGCACATAATCACGGAAGCGTAAAATCGGGCTTAAAAATTTTTCTAAATAAAATGGGCCTGAACTCAAAAACATACATTCAAAATATCAATACTCAAAATACGAGTTGACTCAAACCCAAACAAAACAGGTAACATTAATCTCAATCATCAACGATCCCCAAGATACATAAAGACGCAGGGCATCCCCTGGTTCAATACATAATAAAAATAGACTGGGACTCAAAGGAACGGGGATCGACCAGCTGGCACTCCACTCGGTCCAGCTTGGTTACCTGAAGATCCTGCAAATGGGTAACACAGACCCAAACAACACAAAAGCAGGAAAATAAATACGAGGTCAAGCCTCAGTACGAAGAGCTATCAAAACAGCAAATCATGCACATGCTATAAATCAATGCTATGAAATGCATGAGGGCTATCAAGGATCGGATAGCTAGACCAGCATATCAACTGGCAATCAAATCGGTCGAGCCTCTATACCCACACACGGTAAATCAACCAGGGAAATCATTGGTCCGTGATATTCCGGCCCGTCAGCCATCACAGCTCGGTGGTATTCCGATACGACAACACAGTCGATCACCACTCCGATGATAGCGTTGGACTTTTCAGGCACCACACATCATCGCCCTAGTCGCAACGTGGCTCTCAATCAGGTCATCAATCAATCTGTCAGGCTCAATATGTATACATGAATGCCAATAAATAATCAATATCAATGCATACAATAATTATACGTGAAAACAAAACATAAAATATATAAATCATCAGTCTGTTCCACGTAAATGCATCCATCAATGCAGGCAGATTTCATAACACGAAGTATAGCCATGTCCAAGCTCAAAGATGCAAAGGTCGCTCAATTCGTACCTTAAACGGCTGATTTCTACCTCAACAGATTTAGGACAGGGCGCGGCAACTACACAGCCTAGGCAACAGATCTCCAGGTTTCCTCAACCACGGCAGAAGATTCCTAGAAGCTGAAATCTGCTAAAGCATCGCATAAATCAGTTCAACACTAATTCGAATCCGCTTAGTACCTATGGTCAGAACTAATCTCTAGCTCTATACATCTACGTAGGTATCAACAGCTGAACTAATACTTAAAACAACAAAGGATACTCCCCAAAAGCTCAAAAGAGCTGGGGGAATTCTCAGGTTCCACTGGGCAAGGATAATCGAGCAACACTGCTACTTCACGATCCTCTTCAAGGCCAATCTACCGCCTCAAAAGGGTAGAAATCGAAAGAGGAAGTCACATGGAATTCATTGCCACCAATATCACTCAGTACAACGACGGAAAGTGGCGGCAATCGGCGGAATTGGGTTACGGTGAACAGTAGCTAACGAGGGTTTGCAAATGGAGATAAGAAATATCGGGTTCAGAATAATTCTAAGTGTCGATCAACACTTATCTATATATCTTTCAATACGCCAGCTGCTGCTCACCAAAATCAGCAGACATCGAAACAGTAGGTAACTTACAACAGACACCAGCGGTTGCTCACAAATATATCAGCTCTTCCTCTCAACGAAACCATCAGCAACCATCAGACGTTATATTCTCAAAAGAACATCAAAACGACGCCGCATCAACTAATCAAAAAGACACCGCATCGCTCCAGCAGCTGACAACAGATTCCTTGCAAAACAACCAGCAGCTGGTCGCGCTAATTAACTCAAACGACGACGTAAAAGACACGTCATCATATCTGCTGAACTAAACGACCGCAACAGCGATCGCTAGCGCGAAACCAATACGACATCGCCTCCACTAATATAAACGACGGCGTTTTGCACCCGCTACAGGAACTCGCTGTCAGCAAACACAAAGCGTTAAACCAAAACGCTGAGTTTCAACTTATCAAAACTGACGTCGCGTTGCTCCCATGACTTGCTACTCGAACCAACGGCTGGTCACTCAGCAGAAACACATCCTCCGCAATGCATCTGCTGATTCGCTCCACGATATCAGCAGTCAACACAAAAAGGTTGACCAACACATGTCGCGTTCTCATTAAATCTCAGGCCCGCACACTTGCTGCCAGCAGATACCTCTTCAAACGCAACTACTGAAAAGCGAAACGACGACGCATCACTCACTCGCTACAGTAGAAATCTGAAATGTGCTACAACTGATTTTTCACGAAGCGGCAGCGTATTACTCCTACGCCACCAACAGGTGATAACAGACTTCATCAACTCGCGCAACTGCTGAATTCTACTGGAATCAGATTAATTTCGCAAAACCCTCAAAATTCACTCGATTGATCCCAAATCAATTCAATAATCACTAATCTGAAATCTAATTCCTCACATTCTCCCACCTTAAGAGATTTCGTCCTCGAAATCAAAGGCAACCTCAGGGAAAATTCAATCAAAACATTCAAATCAAACACAATCATCTAACCAAACTCGAAGCAAAGAATCAGAATTTACCTGGAATTCACAATATCAGTGCTCAAACAGATGAGGCCAATCCTGCCTCATCTTCTCCTCAGCTTCACAGGTAGCTTCCTCTCGGCCATGCTTACTCCATCGGACCATCACACGGAATCACTTGTTCTCAGCTGCTTCTCTTCGACCAAATCTGCACTGGTATTC
>KQ993011.1:54838-76431 GCA_001598015.1 Dorcoceras hygrometricum
GAAATCGAGCTTATCCCAGTTTAAGCTCTGATACCAAAAATGTCAGGCTCCGTGCTAATAAACATAGATTATATCACAATTAAGCACATAATCACGGAAGCGTAAAATCGGGCTTAAAAATTTTTCTAAATAAAATGGGCCTGAACTCAAAAACATACATTCAAAATTTCAATACTGAAAATACGAGTTGACTCAAGCTCAAACAAGACAGATAACATCAAATCTCAATCATCAACGATCCACAAAATACATAAAGATGCAGGGCATCCACTGGTTCAATACATAATAAAAATAGACTGGGACTCAATGGAACGGGGATCGACCAGCTGGCACTCCACTCGGTCCAGCTTGGTTACCTGAAGATCCTGCAAATGGGTAACACAGACCCAAACAAAACAAAAGCAGGAAAACAAATACGAGGTCAAGCCTCAGTACGAAGAGCTATCAAAACAGAAAATCATGCACATGATATAAATCACTGCTATGAAATGCATGAGGGCTATCAAGGATCGGATAGCTAGACCAGCATATCAACTGGCAATCAAATCGGTCGAGCCTCTATACCCACACACGATAAATCAACCGTGGAAATCATTGGTCCGTGATATTCTGGCCCGTCAGCCATCACAGCTCGGTGGTATTCCGATACGACAACACAGTCGATCACCACTCCGATGATAGCGTTGGACTTTTCATGCACCACACATCAGTCGCCCTAGTCGCAACGTGGCTCTCAATCAGGTCATCAATCAATCTGTCAGGCTCAATGTGTATGCATGAATGCCAATCAATAATCAATATCAATGCATACAATAATTCATACGTGAAAACAGAACATAAAATATATAAATCATCAGTCTGTTCCACGTAAATGCATCCATCAATGCAGACAGATTTCATAACACGAAGTATAGCCATGTCCAAGCTCAAAGCTGCAAAGGTCGCTCAATTAGTACCTTCAACGGCTGATTTCTACCTCAACAGATTTAGGACAGGGCACGGAAACTACATAGCCTAGGCAACAGATCTCTCCGGGTTTCCTCAACCACGACAGAAGATTCCTAGAAGCTGAAATCTGCTAAAGCATCGCATAAATCAGTTCAACACTAAGTCGAATCCGCTTAGTACCTACGGTCAGAACTAATCTCTAGCTCTATACATCTACGTAGGTATCAACAGCTGAACTAATACTTAAAACAACAAAGGATACTCACCCAAAAGCTCAAAAGAGCTAGGGGAATTCTCGGGTTCCACTGGGCAAGGATAATCGAGCAACACTGCTACTTCGCGATCCTCTTCAAGGCCAATCTACCGCCTCCAAAGGGTAGAAATCGAAATAGGAAGTCACAAGGAATTCATCGCCACCAATATCACTCAGAACAACGGCGGAAAGCTGCGGCAATCGGCGGAATTGGGTTACGGTGAACAGTAGCTAAAGAGGGTTTGCAAATGGAGATAAGAAATATCGGGTTCAGAATAATTCTAAGTGTCGATCAACACTTATCTATATATCTCTCTATCCACCACCAGCTGCTCACCAAAATCAGCAGACATCGAAACAGTAGGTATCTTACAACAGACACCAGCGGTTGCTCACAACAGATATCAGCTCTTCCTCTCAACGAAACCAGCAGCAACCATCAGACGTTGTATTCTCAAAAGAACATCAAAACGATGCCGCATCAACTAATCAAAATGACACCGCATCGCTCCAGCAGCTGACAACAGATTCCTTGCAAAACAACCAGCAGCTGGTCGCGCTAATTAACTCAAACGACGACATAAAAGACACGTCATCATATCTGCTGAACTAAACGCCCGCAACAGCGATCGCTAGCGCAAAACCAATACGACGTCGCCTCCACTAATATAAACGACGGCGTTTTGCACCCGCTACAGGAACTCGCTGTCAACAGCAAACACAAAGCGTTAAACCAAAACGCTGCGTCTCAACTTATCAAAACGACGTCTCATTGATCCCACGACTGGTTACTCAAACCAACGGATGGTCACTCAGTAGAAACACATCCTCCGCAATGCATCTGCTGATTCGCTCCACGATATCAGCAGTCAACACAAAAAGGTTGACCAACACGTGTCGCGTTCTCATTAAATCTCACGCCCGCGCACTTGCTGCCAACAGATACCTCTTCAAACGCAACTACTGAAAAGCAAAATGACGACGCATCACTCACTCGCTACAGTAGATATCTGAAATGTGCTACAACCGATTTCACGAAGTGACAGCGTATTACTCCTATGCCACCAACAGCTGATAACAGACTTCATCAACTCGCGCAACTGCTGAATTCTACTAGAATCAGATTCATTTCGCAAAACCCTCAAAATTCACTCGATTGATCCCAAATCAATTCAATAATCACTACTCTAAAATCTGATTCCTCACAACTGAGCTATTGCAGCTCAAGATTCAACCGACCAGATCGCATGTGTGCAGGACCAGCCTGCAAAGCATCTGGTAGAACACCTGTGCAATCCGGTTCCAAGTTGTGTGCTGCTTCTATCTTTCAAAATTTTAAATTGCATGTAACTTAAGGGGTCAGTGTCTTAGGCTGTGTGAGAGCCTCCGTGAGTTGTGTGAGAATTCATGGACACCCCCTGTTTTCGATCCCAACATTTGGAATCAGAGAGATTTTGCGATCTGGTACCATGTATTTTGGGACCAACATAAAAGTTATTGTAATATGGACAAAAAAATATAGGGAGAAACGCAATATTGATGAACAATCTTCGAGTTCAACATTTGATCTCAAAGCATCGTGTGATGTGTGGGTCACTCATATAAGGGAAGGCTATATGTGGGTTTGGACATGACTAAATTTGATGTAACCGAATTATGACTAACCAATAAGCTCCTGCCATGTCAAATGGTTATGTTAGAAGATCTGGAGATCGGGGTGCCTTTCTGCGAAGGTCTAGCTAAGACAAGCCGATGTTATTTTGGTAATATACAGGCACAAATACTGGTTAAAGGGCGCCGTAATGTTTCCGATGAAGACCCTCCGATGCTTAAGTCAGGTGGTGATAATGTAGATAATGCAGGGAATATATGAGTGGTGTGAATGTGTTTGTAAAATGATAAATACCAGAGTATTTATAGGAGAGTCAAGCGGTTGCGTGTGTTTGTCTGTGTAATCATGAACTGGAGTGGGCTTGGCAGACCTAGCGTGTACACCAACCTACCACCTGTACGTAAGGATGGGTTTTGCAGCCCTTGTGTCCTAATCGTGAGTTATACAAGAGGACCAAGTTGTTGGTGATGGGTCACTATCATGACAGACCTCTTGCTTCGAGGTCATGTTGCCAATCTATAATATGAATTCTCTTCTCACCTTGAGATCCCGATCTGCACTGGAAATACTACTCGAGGTGTGTTGCGTATACGAGTGGTGGTGTTAGCCGAAAAACACAAAGAGTTCCTGGATACCAGCTCGATTTACTTTATCTCGACGTGTCATGCGTGTTAGGGCGATATGACGTCAATGACCGAGGTGATCTGGGTGTGTTGAATCGATGGGCTAACAGTGGTGTTCCAAAAGGATCTCTCTCCACGGGTCCCAAGGTGAAAATATTTGTAGCATCAAGAGTATCCCCCCCACCTTTGAGTCATAGACGAGGAATCGAACTTTAGACTATTCGGAGCCGATGGTCGCGAGGCCTAATTTGTTTTTCTTTAAGAAAACCATGATCCGCGTGGTTTTGTATGGTGACCATCGATTAAGTGATGAAGTTTAGCTTGGTAACCGAGGTGAAGGTTGGCGTTACAGAGACAATCAGAACCGTCCAATGTGTGAATGATCGGAAGGTCATGGCGCTATCCGCACTTCTATAAATAGAGGTAATTCTCCTATCATTTTCACCTTCATTTTCTTATTGTTCCGAAACTCTGTCGAATTCTTTACATGTGTCCGGGCTCTTGAGCTACTTATTATTTATTCCCGACCTACTTTTCATATTTTTATATTTGTAAGTTTCCAGTTTTTTTTCAGAAAAAAATGTCGTCCTCTGATAGTAGCGTGGTTAGGAGGAAAACCGAGTCTTTAGATTCTCCTCGCCATCAACAAGTACTGAGGAGTGTGACATCCCTACCGCTCAAGATATCTATAAGACTAGGTTAGTTAGAGTAGCTCAAGAAGAGGTGGAGGTCGCATCCTTGAGGTGAACCTGTTATGAGATTAAGACCTCGACCTTGATAGAGTCGGATATTCCTTATATTAGGGACAAATCGGGGATGAACAGTAGATAAGAGGTTATCATTCCTGACATAAGTGACCTTTTATATAAACTAAATAGATATGGGCCTATGATTTCCAATCCTGAGGTTCATTGTAGAGCTATGTAGACATATTGGATTTAGCCCTAGCCAGCTGGCCCCTAACTCAAATAGTTTTCTTTTGGCCTTAAGAGTTTTGCTGAAGTTTTTTAACGCCCGTCTCTTGACCTATACCCTAATGCAGCTCATCCCGGTTAAGAGGCTAAGACTGGGAAGTTTTATATTTCCAACAAGACGGAGTTCAGTTTTATAGGAGGGAATCCGAGCTCGCATAAGGGATGGATAAGCAATTATTGTTACGTTAAGCATAATGTCAGGACTGGGAGTCCATAGGTTTGTGACATGTCCTGGCCCGATAACGTCTATACTTTGTCCCCCTCAACACCCGAGAACTGTCCCGACCTGTCCAAATTTTTGCCTTAATGAGTGTGATGGATAATTTATAAGTGTTGATGAAGATAAAAAGAGATTAATTAATCAGCTCAAGGATCTATCAACCAGATCAAGACGGAGCTTACTGGGTTGATTATTAATATCAGATCAGAGCTAAGCTGGTTAAGGATAAACCAGCTCAGAGACTTTAGAACTTAGCTAAGCCGGTTAAGGTCTAACTAGCTCAGGGTATTCAGCTAAGCTGGTTAAGGACAAACCAGCTCGCAAGATCAGAAATAGAATAGATCAGTTTAGAAGATCAAAGAATATCTGGACAGAATAGATAGAACAGTTTGTATTCGAACAGTTGAGAAAATAGCTCAGAGCGAGATAGTTCAGCGATGGCGTTAATGAAGGACAAGCAAGATTCTTTTAGAAGAGATGGATGCAATCTTGAAGGCTTGTGTTTCTAATGAAGAAGACAGAAGTGATCAAAGATTATAATCTGGAATATTACAGAGCAAATTAGACCAGATCAACTTAGACCAGATTAGAGCAGTTAAGCACAACGACCAGATCAGAACACAGCTGAGTAAAGACAACTCACAAATTGGATTTCAGAGTATTTTGAGGTTTCGCATTAATTGATTTGATGGTTTGACTTATCAGGATCATTTTGTAGTCGTTGGAACTACTTTGAGCTAATCACATATATACAGAGATTTGCTTTGAACTGAGAACAGCGTAAAGATTGCTAAAATAGGAAAAGCATTTAATGAAGGTGTACATGAATAGTACAACTATTTAAGACGCCGCAGTCTTCTCACTTTGGATATATACGACGTGTCTAATGGTAATATTTTTTACCGTTATATTCAAAGGGTATAATTTGTAGAGCAGATATGTTTGAGAAGACTCTACAACTCTTACACTTACGAATGATGTGATCAAACAACTTACAAACTGTTGTGAAAGAAAACCAAAAAAAGAGTTCAAATCTCAAACCAACTCACAGCTAGTGACACACATATCTTATTGTTATTCAATTTTCTGTGTCATAAACTTTCAAAACACTCTGTAGTATTGGGATTTCCTTGTAACTCATAAACATTGCGTTGAGTGCTAGAATAGCAAACCAGCTTAGAGTTGTTTCATTATATTATAGAGCAGATCGTGGGTCT
Source organism: Dorcoceras hygrometricum (assembly GCA_001598015.1). Classification (NCBI taxonomy): domain Eukaryota; kingdom Viridiplantae; phylum Streptophyta; class Magnoliopsida; order Lamiales; family Gesneriaceae; genus Dorcoceras; species Dorcoceras hygrometricum. The sequence continues at coordinate 60,686 of KQ993011.1, forward strand.
TCTTAGAGCTGTTCCAAGGTTGATATGGTGCCGGATGATCAGATGTACATGAAACACGACCATGACATTTTCAGGCTGAGCGTTCTACAAGAAGATACGTGGTAACAAGCATTAATACTTCCCAGACGGCACTGGAAACCTATCTCGTTCGTCAATTTACAGAGAGCCAACAACAGATCTCTAGTGATTTGGATTTAGTCAAGTTACCGCTAGCGGAATCACTTTAAGGAATTGATTGATGCCAAAAAGGGGAAAGAGAAAGTAGCAAAAAGAGACGGTTGCTGTAAGGACTTAGGGGCGGGCTTAGATCTTTGTTATGTATAGTTGTTTGTAAATTTAAAAGTTTTCAAAGTAAATAAAATCTCTTCTCAGAAGTTTTGTCATCACGAAAAACGGGGAAATTGATGGATAATTTATATGTTTTGGTGAAGACAAAAAGAGATTAATTACTTAGCTCAATGATTTATCAACCAGATCAAGATGGAGCTTATTGGGTTGGTAATTGAAATCAAATAAGATCCAATTTGGTTAAGGACAAACCAGCTCAGAGACTTTAGAACTTAGCTAAGCTGGTTAAAGTCAAACCAGCTTAGGATATTAAGCTAAGCTGGTTAAGGACAAATCAGCTCGCAAGATCAGAAATAGGATAGATCAGTTTATAAGAACAAATAATATCTGGACAGAACAGATAGAACTGTTTTTATTCGAATAGTTGAGAAAACAGCTCAGAGTGAGATAGTTCAGCGATGTCGTTATTGAAGGACAAGCGAGATTGTTTTGGAAGAGATGGATGCAATCATGAAGACTTGTGTTTCTATAGAAGAAGACAGAAGTGATCAAAATTATAATCTGGAAGTACAGAGTAGATTAGAGCAGATCAGCTTAGACCAGATTAGAGCAGTTAAGCAAACAGACCAGATCGGAACCCAACTATGTAAAGAAAACTCAACAAAATGGAATTCAGAGTATTTTTAGGTTTCATGTTAATTGATTTGATGTGTTTGAATTCTTAGGATCATTTTTTAGTCGTTGGAACTACTTTGCGCAAATCCCATATATACAGAGATTTGATTTGAACTGAGAACGGCGTAATGGTTGATAAAAGAGGAAAAGCATTTAATGAAAGTGTACGTGAGCAGTACAATCATTTAAGACGCCGCAGTCTTATCACGTTGGATATATACGACATGTCTACTGGTAATATTTATTACCGTTTTATCCAGAGGGTATAAATTTAAGAGCAGATCTGTTTGAGAAGACTCTACAACTCTTACACTTATGAATGCTATGATCGAACAACTTACGAACTGTTGTGAAAGCAAACCAAAAAAAAGAGTTCAACTCTCAAACCAGCTCACAGCTAGTGAAACATACATATCTTATTGTTATTCAATTTTCTGTCACAAACTTTAGAAACACTCTGTAGTATTGGGATTTCCTTGTAATTCATAAACATTTTGTTGAGTGCTAGAATAGGAAACCAGCTTAGAGCTGTTTCATTGTATTATAGAGCAGATCGCGAGTCTTCTTAGCGCTGTTCCTAGGTTGATATGGTGCCGGATGATCAGACGTACAAGAAACACGACCATGACATTTTCAGGAGAGTGTTCTACAAGAAGATGGATGAGGTGGTAACAAGCATTAATACTTCCCAGACAGCGCTCGAAACCAATCTCGTTCATCAATTTACAGAGAGCCAACAACATATCGCTAGTGATTTGGATTTTGTCAGGTTACAGCTAGTGGAATTGGTCAATCACTTTAAGGAATTGAGTGATGCCAAAAAGGGGAAAGAGAAAGTAGAAAAGAGAGACGATTTCTGTAAGTACTTAAGGGCGGGCTTAGATCTTTGTTATGTATAATTGTTTGTAAATGTAAAAGTTTGCAAAGTTAATAAAATCTCTTTTTCAGAAGTTTTGTCATCTCAAAAAAGGGGGAAATTGATGGATAATTTATAAGTTTTGGTGCACACAAAAAGATATTAATTACTCAACTCAAGGATTTATCAACAAAATCAAGATGGAGCTTACTGGGTTGGTTATTGAAATCAAATCAGAGCTAAGTTGGTTAAGGACAAACCAGCTCAGAGACTTTAGAACTTAGCTAAGCTGGTTAAGGTCAAACCAACTCAGGGTATTCAGCTAAGCTGGTTAAGGACAAACCAGCTCGCAAGATCTGAAATAAAATAGATAAGTTAGAAGAACAAAGAATATCTGGACAGAACAGATAGAACAGTTTTTACTCGAACAGTTTAGAAAACAGCTCACAGCTAGATAGTTCAACGATGACGTTAGTGAATGAGAATCCAGATTCTTTTAGAAGAGATGGATGCAATCAGGAAGACTTGTGTTTCTATAGAAGAAGACAGAAGTGATAAAATATTATAATCTGGAAGTACAGAGCAGATTAGAGCAGATCAGCTAAGACCAGATTAGAGCAGTTAAGCAAACCGACCAGATCGGAACCCAGCTGAGTAAAGACAACTCAGCCAAATGGAATTCAGAGAATTTTGAGGTTTCGTATTAATTTAATTGATGTGTTTGAGTTCTCAGTATCATTTTGTAGTCGTTGGAACTACTTTGAGCTAATCCCAGATATACAATTTGCTTCGAACTGAGAACGGCATAAAGGTTGCTAAAAGAGGAAATACATTTAATGAAGGTGTACGTGAACAATACAAGCATTTAAGACGCCGCAGTCTTCTCACTTTGGATATATACGACGTTTCAACTGGTACCATTAATATCGTTGTATCCAAAGGGTATAAATTGAAGAGCAGATCAGTTTGAGAAGACTCTAAAACTCTTACACTTACGAATGCTGTGATCAAACAACTTACGAACTATTGTGAAATAAAACTGAAAACAGAGTTCAACTTTCAAACCAGCTCAAAGCTAGTGACACAGACATATCTTATTGTTATTCAATTTTCTGTGTCACAAACTTTTGAAACACTCTGTAGTATGGGATTTCCTTGTAAATCATAAACAGAGCATTGAGTCCTAGAATAGCACATCAGCTTAGAGCTGTTTCATTGTATTATAGAGCAGATCGTGAGTCTGTTTCTATTGTGAGATTACTAGGATTTCTTGAAGCTGTTGGATATCGGATCGGGTTTGTACAAGGAGTTGTATAAATCAAATCTTCTAGTAGAAATCCTTCCTGTTGAGGAATAAGGGGAGATGTAGGAGTTTAATCTTCGAATTTCTATAAACAAATTCTTAATCCATTTTATTTACTGCTTTACGCATTTTACCTGTTCACTGTTGAATCGTGTTATTTCCGCACAAAAAAATTTTGTTACACGAGACAACAGCTTATCACTGAGAATCCTCCTAGCTGGTAACTCATCTTAGAGTTTAGCCAAGAGCTGTAAAATCTTTTAAAATCAGTTTTCATAAAAATTAGCAAAGGATTTCATCAATTGATAAGCTGATAGTCGTACCACGGCCTGGGCTCTTCTTTCCTCGAGATGATCTAGCTCAAGGTTTCGGATTTCATCATTGTTTTTTTCGTATTTTATAACCCTGAGGCTATCTTGACCGATTTTTACGGGAAGTAGGGCCTCGGTCCCGTAAACCATGCAATATGGTGTCTCACCAGTACCTGCCCGAGCAGTAGTTCAGTAAGCCCATAATACACTGAGTAGTTCATCCACCCACTTCCCTCTAGCTATGTATAGACGTACTTTGAGAGCTTGCAAAATGGACCAGTTGGTAACTTGTACCTGTCCATTACTCAGAGGATAAGCCACGGAGGTGAAAATTTGTTCGATTTCCTAGTACGACACATGAATCCTTTCCTCGCAGAATTGCCTTCCATTATCTGATACAAGCCTTAGAGGTATCCCGAAGTGATGAACGATGTTTTTCCACAAGAACTTTAATACCTCGCCTCAGATATTTTTGCCAAGGGCTTGGAATCTACCCACTTGGAGATATAGTCTACTGTAACTAACAAAAATTTCATGTCCTCCTGTTGGGGGAAAGGGACCTACAATGTCCATGCCCCACTGATCGAATGGGCATGAGTACAGGACTGTCCTAAAGAGCTCGGTGGGCCGCTTCTGTAACTTAGCATGATTTTGACAATCGTGACAAGATCGAACAAGAACCGAGGCATCTTGATGCATAGTGGGCCAAAATAGTCGTGCAGGAGAGCTTTCCTGGCCAGAGCTATACTCCTGAGATGATTTCCGCAACATCCCTAGTATCTCCCTCAACACATATCTAGCTTCCTTAGGGCCCAAGCATTTAAATATTGGCTGTGAAAAGGACCTTTTGTATAATATATCATTTAGTAAGACAAAGTTCGACGTTTAATTTGTTGGGTTGTTGGGGATTCTCGGGTAGATTTTTGTGACCGATATACTCATATATCATATCGCCAATCTGAATTAGGCATACATTCGGAGCCTGCTGGTAAACTGTGAAACCAATTCTTGTCCCTGCACCTCTCGCCCCGAGGCTGGGATTTGAGAACTAGCAGCCCGTGCAAGCCTGTCTGCTTTTTCATTCCTCTCTCGAGGTATCTTCTCCAAGATGATTCGGAAAATTTTCAGCCATTTTGCTCAGGGCTTCCGCGTATTTAACAATATTTTCATTCTTTACCTCACAGTTTCCCATTGCACTGTTGAATCACTAATTGAGAATCTGAGTAGAGAAAAACTCGAGATATCCTCATGTTCTTAGCAGCTCGAAACCCGATGAGTAGGGCCTCATACTCTGCTTCACTGTTAGAAGCTTTGAAATTTAGAGTTACTGCCATGCTTCTCTCTTCACGCTAGGGGGACACCATGACCACCCCGACACTGCTCCCGGATGAGCAAGAGGATCCATCCGTATAGATCTTACACCGCTCCTCTTGCTTGAGATGGGTAGTCTCTGTCAGAAAATCAGCTAAAGCATGTGCGTTGATGGTTGCTCCAGGTTTGAATTGGATGTCATATTCACTGAGCTCGATGACCCACTTTACCAACCTTTCTAAGTTATCGGGGTGCACAACGATTTATCCAGGGCACTGTTGGTCACTACTGTAATAGGATGGGAGAGAAAGTAAGGTCTCAGCCGCCGAGCTATAATGACCAAAGCCAATGCCAACTTTTCGTGCATGGTTTAGTTCACTTCGGCTACTTTCAAAGTGTGGCTCACGAAATAAACAAGATGGTTCGTTTGTACTTCCTCCTGAACAGGATCGAGCTTGCGGCTTGTGGTGTTACATCGAGATAGACGAACAGTTGCTCCCCGACCTTAGGTTTATTAAGCACCGGAAACTCCTTCAAATATTCCTTCAACTCTTGGAAGGCTTTCTCACTGTGCTCATTATATTTAAAATATTTAGCTTTGAGGAGTCTTTTGAAGAAAAGGAGGTTCCATCCACGGATCCAGACATGAATCGAGATAGAGCGGATATCCTCCCCGTTAACCTCTGTACTTCATTGACATTACGTGGTGAGCACATCGAGGCCAGGCCTATACCTTTTTGGGATTAGCCTCAATCCCCCGACAGGTGACCATATATCCCAAGAATTCCCCGTCCTAGCTCCGAAAATGCACTTACCGGTGTTTAGTTTAACCTGATATGCTCTATGTGTATAGAATGTTTCCTCGATGTCTGAAATGAAGTGGTCTTTTACCTGAGATTTTACAGAATGTCATCCACCTAGACCTTGATGCTTCATCCAATTTGTTTCCTGAATACCTTCATGAGCCTTTGGTAGGTTACACCAGCGTTTTTAGACCGGAAGGCATAACAACATAGCAGTACGTCCCATCTTCTGTGATAAAGCTGACCTTACTATGGTCTTTCTCAGCCAAAGGAATCTGATGGTACCCTTGATAGGCATCTAGAAAGCAAGTAATTCATGTCCAGCAGTGGAATCAACAAGGTGATCAATTAGGGAAGTGAATAGCATTCCTTTGGGAAAGCCTTGTTCAAGTCTCGGAAATCTACACACATGCGCCACTTCCTAATAGCCTTTGGAACCAATACTACATTGGACAACCAGGAAGGGAAGTGTACCTCTCTTATATGCCCGTCCTACAGTAGTTCCCAGACCTGCTTCCTTATTAGTGCATCTTTCTTAGACCCGAAGTGTCTTCTCTTCTGAATGACAGGTCAGTGGTCTGTGGATACATTTAACCTATGCTTCATAAATTCTTGTTGCACTCCTATAAGGTCGGAGGCAGAAAATAAAAATACATCCTTATTATTCTCAAGTAATTGTATAAGCTAAGTTTGAACAGCGTCGAGGAGAGTTCGGGAGATCTTCACAATTCTAACTGGAGGGAAGAGAATAAATTATTCTTCCCCTTATTTGGTTGTCAACTGGAAATCATTCTCGACCATGTTAACCTGCTCATCCCCCCAGCACCTGGATGGGTATGTAGTTGGACCTTAATTGCTTTCTGCTCAACTCTCACATCCTCTACGTAACATTTTTTGGCTACTTTGCGATCCCATATTACCTCTCCTACCACATCCCCCACAGAGAACTTGATCTTTTGGTGCAAGGCTGAGGCTACGACCATGAAAACCACCATGGCTAGTCTTCCTAAGATCACAACGTAAGAAGAAGGCACGTACACCATCGTGAACTCGACAACCTTGGTCTTCCTCAGTTTCCCTGACCCAAGTAAAAGGGGTAGATGGACGACTGCTACCGGCTGCAGGGGTGGTCAGTGAACCCGAACAGGGGGTTTGTACTAGTTCCATGCGATATTATCCCAAGTCCATATGATCCACGGCCCCTTTAAAAAGAACATTGACTGAGTACAGGAATCAACAAAGATACGAGCTACCTCATAATTGGCGATTATGGCTCTGGTTACAAGGGCTTCATTATGCATACCATCCCCTCCCCACAAGTCCTCGGGGCCAAATGAGATTTTGTGGCCTTAGCATTTCTTATTCACTTCCATATTCTCCATGCGGAGACATCTAGATTTCCTTGAACTGTTGGAGTCCCCATCCGTGGTTGAGGTGTCAGGCCTCGTGCTCAATCAGAGTAAACCACATAAGACACAATAGCGGAAGCATTAAAATAGTGGTTAAATTTTCATTTCTTTTTTGCCTGAATTTGAAAACATAATTTAAAATACAATGTTATTCAAAATAATGGTTTTACGAGCTCGAAAATCAAATACAACACAGCTAACATACAAACATAGAGTGACTCCCAAATAAACCAACATAGATACAATACAATATCATATGTATCTACTACTTATAACTGGGACACTCTATCCACCTCCTGGGTACTACCAGCTGGATCAACTCCACGGCCAGCCATAAGACCATGATAACCTGAAAACACACACAGGCAAACAAGACATGCAGCCCAGAGGGACAAGGGGTCAAACCCCAGTACGGAGAGCAACTGAAAAACAGCAGTTAGATAGCAACAGATAAAATGCGAATGCTATGCATGAGACAAGGCTACAACCGAAGGAAAGGAGCCAAAGGATTCCAAGAAACAGCTCAACAACGTGAATCTGATCAACTGAAGATAGTGGCCACGATGTGTGTGAGTATATGGGAGCTACCCACTCGTCTCAACACACGGCACCAGGTGCATAACAATCACTCAACCTGTTGTTGCCCAACTCATGAGATGTGGGAGCTACCCACTCCTCTTATAGTGGCTAACAGATCCCAGCAGGGAGATGAGGTATACGGGAGTTACCCGCTCGTCCTCCAACACAAGCATCCTGGTACACACAGATAAAGATAACAAGGCACGGCTAAACAAGATCTGAGCTCAACATGAATAATGCGTGTATGCCCATGCAACAGAATGCAACACCCAACGAATAGCTTACACATCACAGCAGATCAGCAAGCAATAGCAACACAGAAGCAAACACAGCAGCTCACATAAAATCCATGACAAACCTAACGCTGTAAAACAAACTCACATCTGTACCTCAGTTCTAAGCTACAATTACTACAGGCGGGGTCCCGAGCACATAGATCTGAAACCTGCTAAATCAAATACAAATCAATTACTCAGGGACGCAAAGAACAGAGCTACGAACTGGGAGATACAACCTAAACCAGCTCTGTCCTACTTCTCTAGTTCAACCAACAGCTCTAAACAAGGCACAAAGTAGGAACTATCACTTACCCAATGAGCTACCTGAACGGCAGAATCAAATCTGCGCTTATGCTAACAGACTACACAGAATAGCTTCCTTCGCGATCTTCTTCCAGCTAATCCCAAGCCTGCAAAAGAGGTATGAGAAGAATCGCCTTAAAAATAGGAGTCCAGTGCTACCACTCTTGTGTCCGTCGGAGCTGTCTACAGCCGACAATCGAAGAAGAAAAGGTTCGGGTGAACAGTAACTAGGGTATCGCGACATGATTTGGCAATCGGGAAAAATATTCTAAGTATGGAAACTGGATACTCAATTCGCTCAGATCTGAGTATCACTCCAGATCTGAACTCTACGCCCAAACAGACTTGGAACTTATCCAAACGACGTCACACCAAAGACCGCTCGCTCTCTAGGACACGTCATCCCGCTAGCCAAGTCTGAATCACTAAACGGCGTCGCATCGCATCCACTCCTGAACACTCAGATCCGACTCACAAAACCCGTAAAATCTGAAATCTCTGAACTGCACCGGTCTACCCTATTACTACAATCCGGAACAATGAACCGGCCTGTCTACTAAACACTAACATGCTCGAACTCAAATCTGGTTTTTTCCAAACGATGCCGTTCCACTACCCGCTAAGAAAAGCACTAGCGCGTCCACAACTTCCTGCGATAACCAGATTTCACCTCCAGATCTGATCAACCCTCAAATCTGATTGCTACTCCGCAAAATTCCTAAACTTCCCAGAGTTGTTTCCGATATCAAATCTGACCCGATGGCTTCACCAAGCATACAAGCTCAAAGATGGTCCATCCCTGATCTGTTCAACCAAATCTGGTCTATGCTAAACCCGATTAATTAACTCAATTAATCCAATAACTTTCGGGTCTCACATTCCTCTCCCACTAAAAACAAGAGTTCGTCCTCGAAATCAAGCAACAACTTCAAAACTGAATCGAAACATCAACACAAAACCAGCACTGGGAAAATCCCGCTACGCACCAAAACAAATAGCCGCGAATTAACACTATACCAGAGGCTACTAACCAAGAGTTCAAGATAACGGGAACAAAAAACACAATCAAAACTAGCTACTGGAAACAAATCCAACATCTACTCAAACAGATGTGGCCACTCTCGTTTCATTTTCTCTTCCAACTCCCACGTAACTTCTTCTCTATCATGTTTGCTCCACTGAACCATCACCAAAGGAATGGTCTTGTTCCTCAGTTGTTTCTCTTTTCTGTCCAAGATCTGCAAGGAATACTCAACATAGCTCAAAGTCCGATCTAGCACTACCTCGTCAGTTCTCAACACATGCAAAGGATCTGGCTCATACTTCCTCAACATAGACACATGAAAAAAATCATGTAAGGAGGATAGATATGGCGACAACAACAGCCGATAAGCCAAAGGACCGACCCTCTCAACAATCTCATATGGTCCAACATAACGAGGAGAAAATTTCAGGAACACCAGATCACCAACCTGAAATTCTAAAGGCCTACGCCTCTTGTTCGCATAGCTGGCTTGGCGATCTTGTGCAGCTTTCATTCGCTGGCGAATCAGATCCACCTGATCTCTCATCTGCTGCACAAATTCTAGAGAAGACAGCTGCTTCTCCCCCACTTCTTCCCAACACACAAACGAACTGAACTTCCTGCCAGACAAAGCTTCAAATGGTGCCATAACAATCGTGCATAGACACATGAAAAAAATCATGTAAGGAGGATAGATCTGGCGACAACAACAGCCGATAAGCCAAAGGACCGACCCTCTCAACAATCTCATATGGTCCAACATAACGAGGAGAAAATTTCAGGAACACCAGATCACCAACCTGAAATTCTAAAGGCCTACGCCTCTTGTTCGCATAGCTGGCTTGGCGATCTTGTGCAGCTTTCATTCGCTGGCGAATCAGATCCACCTGATCTCTCATGTGCTGCACAAATTCTGGAGAAGACAGCTGCTTCTCCCCCACTTCTTCCCAACACACAAACGAACTGAACTTCCTGCCAGACAAAGCTTCAAATGGTGCCATACCAATCGTGACCTGGTAGCTGTTGTTGTAAGAAAACTCCACCAAAGACAACGAATCTTGTCATCTACCACTAAAATCCATCACAACAGCTCCCACATATCCTATAAAATCTGGATAGTTCTCTTAGATTGGCCATCTGTCTGGGGATGATACGCTGTGCTCATAGGCAATCTGGTGCCCAAATCTATTTGCAAACTCTTCTAAAAACTGGAAGTAAACCTCGGATCACGATCTTAAATGATAGAAACAGGCACACCATGCAATCGTACCACGAAATCTATGTACAGCTTCACCATCCTCTTCAAAGAATAAGTCATACTGTAGGGAATGAAGTGAGCAGACTTCGACAATATATCGATAACAACCCACACAGCATCACATCCTCGACTGGAACGAGGCAAATGTGTAACAAAATCCATTGCTATGTGCTCCCAATTCCGTTGGGGAATCTCCAAACTCTTCAATAGACCCCCAGGCCTCATCCTCTCGGCCTTAAATTGCTGACAGTTCAAGCAACGGGCTATGAAATCAGCAATATCACTCTTCAAACCTGCCCACCAGTAATACTACTTCAAGACATGGTACATCTTCCTCGTACCTGGATGAACACTGTGTCTACTACAGTGAGCTTCTCTTAAGATCTCCTCCTTCAAATCAATCAGATTTGGCACTACCAACCTACCACGAAATCTCAAACAACCATCAGACGAGACAGTGTAATCCTCCAACTGTCCAGCTCTAACCTTCAGTTTTAACTCATGAATAGATGGATCAGTTCTCTGAGCTATTCTAATGATCGCAACAATCTGTGGCTCAACTTGAAAAGAAGACACCACAACATAGTCCTCACCTGGGTAAAACCGCCAACCAGTAGTAATTACATGCTCATGGACCTTTGAAATCTGCAACGAAGCCAGCATCACCACTTGAGCCTTCCTGCTCAATGCATCAGCAACTACATTCACTTTCCTAGGTTGATATTGGATCTCACAATCAAAATCCTTAACCAGATCCATCCATCTACGCCGTCTCATGTTCAAATCTGACTGAGAAAACAGATACTGAAGGCTCTTGTGGTCTGAATACACCACAAACTACTCGCCATACAGATAGTAGCGCCAAATATTCAAGGCAAAGACCACTGCTGCCAACTCCAAATCATGAACTGGGTATCGAGTCTCATGCGGTTTCAATTGACGAGAAGCATACGTAATGAATCGGCCATGCTGCATCCACACACAACCCAATCCATTCAACGAAGCATCCGAACAAACAACAAAACCACCTGATCCTGAAGGAAAAGCTAACACGGCGCAGAAGTTAGCTTCTCTTTGAGCAACAAAAATATGTTCTCACACTGCTCAGTCCAAACAAACCTCTTGTCTTTCTGAGTCAACTGCATCATAGGCTTAGCTATACTAGAGAATCCCTCTACAAAGCGACGATAATAGCCATCCAAACCCAAGACACCAAATCTCAGAAACATTCTTGGGAAGCTCCCAGTTAACAACTGCCTCAACTTTACTGGGATACAAAGAAATACCTGCAGCTGAAACGACATGACCCAGAAACACGAATCTGTCCAACCAAAACTCACACTTGTAGAACTTGTCATACAGCTGCGAGTCTCGAAATGTCTGGAGAACCAACCTCAAATGCTATTTGTGTTGCATCGGAGTCTTAGAATACACCAAGATATCATCGAGAAACACAATCACAAACTGATCGATGAATTCTCTAAAAACTCAATTCATCAGGTCCATGAAAACTGCGGGGGCATTCGTCGAACCAAAAGGCATAACCAAAAACTCATAATGACCGTACCTCGTACGAAATGCAGTTTTCTCAACATCTTGCTCTTAGAAAACACAGCCGAACCCTGAAGCTGATCAAACAAGTCATCGATCCTCGATAGAGGGTACTTATTTTTCACTGTTGCCTTATTCAACTGCCTAAAGTCGATGCACATCCTCATCGACCCGTCCTTCTTCTTCACAAACAAGATAGGCGCTCCCCACGGTGACATACTCGGTCTAATGAAACCCTTCTCCAACAAGTCGCTAAGCTGTACCTTAAGCTCCCTCAACTCAGCAGGTTGCTAGGAGATACGGGGCTTTTGAGATAGGAGCTGTACCAGGTACCAACTCAATGCTGAAGTCTATCTCCCTCTTCAGAGGAAAACACCAGGTATCTCCTCCGGAAACACATCAGGGAAATGGAGAACAACGGGAACGTCGCTAATCTTCACACACAGCGAAGAAGACCCATTCCAAGCATAGATCATAAATCCAGCATTCTCCAACGACAATAGGCTAAACATCTTCATCGCAAAGACTAAAGGATCTTCGATCGAGAATCGAGACCATAGAGGTCCCACTTCCCGTCAGACTGGGGCCTAAAACGCACAACTCCATGGAAACAATCCACGGTGGCCCTATAACCAGACAACACATTCATTCCCACTATGCAATCAAAATCCCACATCACTAGCCTGATAAGATTCACTAACAACATGTTCTCACCAAACCTAAGAATGCCATTCAACAAAATCTCTTGGGAGTACAGGCTCGCGCCGACAGGGGTTGCAACAGACACAACATCACTCAAAGAAGTGGTATGCAAACTATGCTCAAACACAAATGCATCAGCCATAAACGAATGCGATGTTCCTGTATCAAAATCAATACACGCGTAGGATAATCAAAGACAAAACAAGTACCTGCGATCACTCCTATTGGCGTGCCCTCCGCTTGCTCCCTCGTCATGGCATTCACCTGGGCATGCTGGGGTTCTGAGAAATGAGGCAGGGAAGACTGTCCAAAACACGAAGGACCAGGCTACTGGAACGGCCTATACTGATGTAACGCCCAGACATTTTTTTAGGCCACAATTAGAAAGTTATATGATTTGAGGGATTAAAAGTAAATGCTAAAATTACTCAGCTTTCAATTTAGTTGAATTCAGCTTTCGTTTTTATCAAGTTGAGTTGAGTTCAGATTTGAGCTTTTTGCGTTAATCAGTTCCTGCCTTAGTTGAATTGATTTCAGTTATGAGAATGCAATTGCAGCAGCTGCATGGTTGATCCTACTAGCCAACTGAATCCTTCATTTTTAACCAAAATAGTTCGGGTTTTAATTAAGCATCAGATTTCTCTTTGAAATGGAGTAGCGCTTTTAAAAAACATTCTGAACATATTGATTAAACGTGTTTCTTTCTTAGGCATTCTAATTCATATATATATAGGGTGTAAGACACATCATGCATCATTATTTACAAACCAAAACATTTCCCAAAATCAAGCGGTGCTCTCTGTGAAGAAACCGAACAAAACCTTTCAAAGCTTTTTCAAAGGAGACAAGCGGTGTGTAGGTGATTGCAAGGCTTCATCTGTAATTGTGTTACAGAATCCAGGCAAGTAAACTCTGTTTCTTGCTACACTCATGAAAACATATATTCAGTTCTGTTATGCATGTTTGTATGTGTTTTAAAGATTTGAAGATAGTCACGGCTGTTCTTCAAAGGAAAGAAAAGTTCATGCTCTGTTTTTATGAAGTACGTGTTTACTGTATTTTGATTTAGAAAAAGATTTTAGAACGTGTTTGATGATGTTCTTCCAGTTAGTTCTTGAGTTTTCTAAGAAGATTTTCGTCGAAGTAGCTTACAAGTAGCTTATTCGATCATCTCCAGAAATTTCTTGAGATATTTTGAATTTTTCAGACAAAGGAAAACCATCGTTGTCATGTTTATTCTTGTGGTTAAGTCTGAAATCTGGTTATTAAACCAAAAGCTGATGTTTCTATGTTGAATAAATTCTAAAGCGTGACATTCAGATGTTGCGTTAGGTCTATGTCCAAAAGCAAGTTTGTTTCGCACCTGAATTGGGTCAGATCCTTCACCATTGATTATTTCACTACTAAGTTGACCATTTGACATCTGAGTTGACTACGGTTATTTACCGATATCTGAATGATCTCATTTAAAATCGTTGACATCTGAGTTGACCAACGAATGACATCTGGATTCTTTCTTCTTCGCTGAGATACTTAAGCACAATTCAGATTTCATTGTTTTAGCCTTCGATTCTTCTTCGATTGGTACAAGAAGTACAGATTTGAATTCCTTATTCATTTCCACTTCAATTCGAAAGATTAATTCGAATAGTTTGAGTGACTTTATTCAGTTTCATCTTCGCAAGTTTTACAGAGAATTCTCATAAAGTTCCAGAACATCATTAGACAACGAAAAAGCAGTAAACTGTGCTAGAAAGAAAAGAAAAACAGATTTACGAAAGAATAGAAAGAAAGAAAGTTTTAGAAAAGTTTTATAGATTATAGATAACAGTTGGATTCCCAGGGAGGGTGAGTTCCTGGTTGACGATCCAGTGTGCCCCTTCAAATGGAAAGGTAATGAGCAGTAGGGAGTTGGATGGTGATGAGTTGAACAAAAAGTTGTGTTTATCGTGGACAGCAGTTCCGTTGTTCTTTCAGTTTCAGATTTTGTTATACAGAACTGTTGTTATAGTTTTGTATAATAACAGATTTCTAGTCTCTTTATTTTGAAAAATCTTTATAGACTTCTTGTATAAAGATGTATACATTTTTTTCTGAACACCTGTCAGATGTTGTACCAGTTCCGCACATGTTATTGTTCAACTTAGCTTATATTTCCGCATTTGTGAGTTGCGTTTATTTGCAATTCAGTCCAGAATTCAGTAGCGACTTTTATGTTTAATAAATTCGTAACTTTTGGGTCTTTCAATTTGAACCCCAAAATTCTGGAATTCCTTTAAGAAAATTTGGGTCGCTACAGTTGGTATCAGAGCATGGTCCTTGAGATAAACACACTTACAGTTTGAACAGCTCTCACCAGCCGCTTCTGAATATTGTAAGTTTTATTTCATGTTCTAGCATAAAGTAATCTCTCATAATAGAATGGTGGTGGATTTGGGCTATCCTTACAGATATGGAAGGACGAGGTAGAGGAAGAAGAAGTAATATAGAAGGAAATAGTGAATCGGAGGGCGTGAATCCTGTCCTTAATAGTATGGCCCAACTTTTAGAACGTTTGCTTGACCAAACCAATCAAGGGAATGGTCAATCTTCAGGAAGACTGATTAGTAGAGAAGATACTCATGAGAGGTTCAGAAGACAAAGACCTCAGGAGTTTACTGGTTCTACTGATTCTCTTATAGCTGAAAGCTGGATCAAGTCCATGGAAGTGATATTTGAATACCGACACCTGACAGAACTAGAGAGGCCTCGGTGTGTGATCTACATGCTGAGAGGAGATGCTATGATATTGTGAGCTCTCTTTCTCCCCTTCTAAAATTTGAGTTCGTCCTCGAACTCATCAGCAGTCTCTATACATATATACATGTGAACCATGTAATAACAGAACTTGAATAAAACTGACCTTATTGGAACAAAGATGGAATCTTTGCCTCATATCATCTTCCACCTCCCATGTTGCTTCGTCAACTCCGTATCGATTCCATTGAATTTTCACCAATGGTATAGTTTCCGTTCGGAGTTGTTTATTCTTTCGATCAAGTATCTGAATCGGTTGTTCACAATAACTCAAAGTTTCATCGAGTTCAGCTTCATCA
>KQ993012.1:48024-75409 GCA_001598015.1 Dorcoceras hygrometricum
TCACAACATGGTATCAGAGCAACGTTCCTGAGATAAACACATGCACCGTCAGCTGGATCATAATTCATCGTCCGTTCATCTAAGTTGTAAGTTTATTTCAGAGCTTTGTCTATAAAATTTTAGCATGTTCTGATAATTATATGTGGTGGATTATGGGCTATAGAATATAAGATGTCAGGAAGAGGAAGAGGTAGAAGAAGTGTTCCCGTAGAGGAAACCAACATTGATAATAATGTTAATATTACTCAATTGTTTAAGACTGCTGGTAGAGCAAAACAATAGAGGTAATGGACAATCTTCCAGCAGCAGAGGACCAAGTAATGATGATCCTCAAGAAATGTTCAGACTACAGAAGCCAAAAGAATTCAGTGGTACAACTGATCCACTAGGCAGAGAGTTGGATCAAATCAATGGAGGTTATCTTTGAATACCTCCAGATGTCTGATTTAGATAGGACAAGGTACGCTATCTATATGTTGAGAGAGGATGCGATGATTTGGTGGGAAGGAGCCAAATTAACGGTGGATTTGATAAATCTGAATTGGGCAGATTTTAAGAAGGTGTTCTTTGAACAATACTTCACTGCTGATAAGAGGTCTGTGTTGAAGAAGGAATTTTTGACCCTGAAACAAGGGAGTCTGGCCGTACAAGAATACGTGCGGGTTTTTGAAAGAGGGTGCTATTTTGTGCCTTTGATAGGAAATGACCCAGAAGAGAAGCTGAGTCATTTCGTTGAAGGATTGAAGCCTATGTTCAAAATGAATGTTAGGCTATCTGTACCCAGGACCTACAGAGAAGCAGTGGACATATCCCTGCGTATTGAAAGGGACTGGAAAGATGTTGATGAGGAAAGGCAACAGAAGAGACAAGCCTTTCAACAGAAAGACCAGACCGTTCAAGAAATAGAACAAGAACCAGCAGAGGTAGCAGGAACAGAAGCCTTTACCGATTCAACCAATCAGTTCTGTTCCTGATGGTAATAATAGGCCAGTATGTCCTAAATGCCACAAGAATCATCCTGGACAATGCATAGTTGGACAGAATGTCTGCTATAAATGTGGGATGCCAGGACATATTTGGAAATATTGTCCAAAATCGAAGCAATTGGTCACCAGCAGAGCCTTTGTAATGACAGCTGACCAAGCCAACCCAGACTCGACAATAGTCACAGGTGAGATCATGATTGCTGGATTACCTTCTCTGGATTTAATAGATTCAGGAGCTATTCACTCATTTATAGCTGTTGAGTTTGTTAAGAAGTTACCCATTCAGCCGGAGCAAGCAGTGGTAGGTTTTTGTGTCTCAATGCCATCAGGAGAAGAGTTGTATCTCACGACGTGTTTCGAGGTTTAGAACTTAGTCTTCAAGGGCATCAGATTTCTGTTAATTTAATTGTATTTCCAATTCCCGAATTTTATATGATTTTGGGAATGGATTGGTTAACCAAGTATGTAGTAGTAATAGATTTTAAGCTTCCGACAGTAGCGGTTAATCCACCCAGAGGAGATTCCTTTAAGTTTGGAGATAAACATGTTAGTAGAATTCCTCGAATAATATCAGCTCTTAAAGCTCAGCGATGCTTGAAGAAAGGAGGGGTAGGATTTTTGACAAGTCTGTCGTCCTTATCAATGAATAGTAAACCCCAATTGTCAGATGTTGAAGTAGTGAATGAGTTCCCTGAGGTTTTTCCCGAAGATATCCAAGGATTACCACCAGACAGGGAGTTAGAATTTTTGATTGAGTTGGTTCCAGGAGCTGCTCCAGTTTCAAGACCACCATACCGTTTAGCTCCATCAGAAATGAAGGAATTGAAAGAACAGATACAAGATCTGTTGGAAAAGGGGTTTATCAGACCAAGTACTTCACCGTGGGGAGCCCCTGTTTTATTTGTTAAGAAAAAGGATGGAAGTATGAGTCTATGTATAGACTATCGGGAGCTAAACAAATTGACTATTAAGAATAAGTATCCATTAACTAGGATAGAAGATTTGTTTGACCAGTTGAAAGGGTCCATAGTTTTTTCTAAAATCGATTTGAGGTCTTTATACCACCAACTGAAAATCAAGGCGTCAGATATTTATAAAACAGCCTTTAGGACTCGGTATGGTCACTATGAATTTCTAGTTATGCCATTTGGACTTACGAATGCTCCATCAGCTTTTATGGATTTAATGAATATGGTCTTTGAACCATTTTTGGACCAGTTCGTAGTGGTATTTATTGACATCTTAGTATACTCTAAGACCAGATGCGAGCATGTTCAACATTTGAGAACAGTTCTCTAGATTTTTAAAGATAAGCAGCTGTTTGTAAAATTTAGCAAATGCGAATTCTGGTTGGAGAAAGTAGCATTCTCAGGCCATATTGTTTCTAAGGATGGAATAAAAGTCGACCTAGCTAAAGTAGAAGCTGTTCGCGACTGGCCAACACCAAAGACTGTTGCAGAGATAAGGAGTTTCTTGGGTTTAGCCGAATACTATAGGCGATTTATCCAATGATTCCCTAAGATAGCTGTTCCTTTGACTACGTTAACAAGAAAACAAGTGAAGTATAATTGGACAGCTGAATGTCAAAACAGTTTCGACAATCTGAAGCAAGCGCTGATAGAAGCACCTATGTTAACAATGCCAATTGATCAGGGAAAATTTGTAATTTACACAGACGCATCCAAAATGGGTTTAGGAGCTGTTTTGATTCAGGAGCGTAAAGTAATTTCATACGCATCCAGACAGCTGAAGGATCACGAGAAGAATTACCCAACGCATGACTTGGAACTGGCAGCTGTTGTCTTTGCCCTTAAAATATGGTGACATTATCTCTACGGGGAGAAGTGTGAAATATTCACAGATCACAAGAGTTTGAAATACTTCTTTACCCAGAAAGAATTGAATATGAGGCAGAGAATATGGCTGGAGCTGGTTAAGGATTATGACTGTACGATCAGCTATAATCCAGGAAAAGCAAATGTAGTAGCGGATGCGTTAAGTAGAAATCTATGGGATTAGCGCAGCCGATTGTCCAGAAACCGTTGGCAGCTGATATTGAAAAGTTTGGACTTGAAATAGTGTCCAGCGGTAGCGATATGATTTTAGTAGGCTTCTCAGTAAGATTAAATCTTTTAAACCAAATTCGAGAGGGTCAGTTGAAAGATGAGCAATTACAAAAATGGGTTAAACAAGATAAAGAAAGAGGCAGGAGCCTCTACTTTTCAGAAGATGGAATAGTAAGTTATTTGGGGAGAATTTGGGTACCACAAGTAGATGAATTGAGAGCTGATCTTTTGAGAGAAGCACATACAGCTCCATACTCAGTACATCTCGGAAGTACTAGAAGATGGAATAGTAAGTTATTTGTGGAGAATTTGGGTACCACAAGTAGATGAATTGAGAGCTGATCTTTTGAGAGAAGCACATACAGCTCCATACTCAGTACATCTCGGAAGTACTAAAATGTATAAGGACCTCCAGCAGTTGTACTGGTGGCCAGGAATTAAGAGGGATGTTGCTAGATTTGTAGCTGAATGTTTAACATGTCAGCTGGTGAAGGCTGAACACCAGCGTCCAGCTAGATTACTGAAGCCACTGCCCATTCCAGAATGGAAGTGGGAGTGTATAGCGATGGACTTTGTAACTGGTTTACCTAGGACGATTCAGGGGTATAACTCCATTTGGGTTATAATCGATAGACTCACTAAGTCTGCTCATTTCTTACCAGTCAAAACAACATACGAGGTGAGCAGATATGCAGATTTATATGTAAATGAAATAGTGAGGCTACATGGTGTTCCAGTTTCTATTGTATAGGATAGAGATCCTAAGTTTACATCAGCTTTTTGGAAAAGTCTGCATAGGGCTATGGGTACTAAGCTGACTTTTAGCACTGCTTTTCACCCCCAGACAGATGGACAATCTGAAAGGGTGATTCAAATTTTGGAAGATTTACTCAGGGCATGTATTGTTGATTTTTCAGAAAGTTGGGATCTGAAATTATCATTGGTGGAGTTCGCCTACAATAACAGTTTCCAGGATTTGTTTCCGATGGCTCCATACGAAGCACTCTATGGTCGAAAATGTAGAACACCTCTTCACTGGGATGAAGTTGGTGAAAGAGCTGGTTTAGGACCAGAAGTAGTGGAGCAAACAACAGCAGCTGTTAGGAAAATACGAGATAGGATGAAGGCTGCTCAAAGCCGACAGAAAAGTTATGCAGATAATCGAATAAGGGAACTGAATTTTGAAATGGGTGATCACGTATTTTTGAAAATTACTCCTATGAAAGGAGTAATGCGTTTTGGGAAGAAAGGAAAATTTAGTCCAAGATATATTGGACCGTATGAGATTCTAAAAAATATAGGAACTCTAGCGTATCGTTTAGCACTGCAACCGCAGCTGTCGACAGTGCACAATGTTTTCCATGTATCAGCTTTGAGGAAATATATTCCTAACCCTTCGCATGTGCTAAGTCATGAACCAATTCAATTAGCATCAGATTTAAGATATGAAGAGAGACTAGAAAGAATTCTCCTCCGAGAAATTAGAAAACTAAGAAACCGTAGTATTCCTATGGTTAAGATACAATGGTATAATTAGTTGGAGCGAGATGCAACTTGGGAGACAGAATTTAGCACTGCAACCGCAGCTGTCGACAGTGCACAATGTTTTCCATGTATCAGCTTTGAGGAAATATATTCCTAACCCTTCGCATGTGCTAAGTCATGAACCAATTCAATTAGCATCAGATTTAAGATATGAAGAGAGACTAGAAAGAATTCTCCTCCGAGAAATTAGAAAACTAAGAAACCGTAGTATTCCTATGGTTAAGATACAATGGTATAATTAGTTGGAGCGAGATGCAACTTGGGAGACAGAAGCTGATATGCTTTCCCTTTACCCACATTTGTTTGGTACGTAAAATTTTGAGGACAAAATTTCAATAAGGAGGGTAGAGTTGTAACGCCCCAAAATCCATAGGACTACATATATGCATCTTGTTTATTTTCATGAGTTAATTTGCATTTGAAATATTGAGCATTTGCCGATTTTATTGATTTCAGAAAATGATGCAACTCGGCTGGTTTCAGCAGATGGCTCCAAGGGCGATACATGAGCAGGTTTTAAAATTGGTTGAAAATATCTTTAAGGAGGACAAATGATTTCTTTTAAAAAGGGTTTGGTGTTTTACAAATTAAAATGTTCAGAAGGAGGTTTTACAAAAACATTTAGGTGTGTCATGCTTGAAATAACATAGCATCTTGCCACTAATCCCATTCATATTTAAACCTGTTTTGAAAGCAAAGTACATTATCATTTGCAAAGAAAATCTTTAGTGTTCTTCAAATATTTCTAAAAGAGCTCGTGTGGTTGCGTAAGGAGGAGATTTCTGTAGGAATCAACTGAGGTTGCAAAGCGTTGATTAAAGCAAGTAAAAGCCGATCCTTTGCTACACTATTTAAAGCATATATTGATTATATTCATTTTATGGATCTGCTTGCCTGTATGTTTAAGATATGTTGAAGTTCATGTTTAAAATGATTTACGCATGTTCAAGGAAAGAAATATTGGGTTCAAAATGATGTTTTACTGCTTCCAAGTTTTTCCATAAAGTTATTGATGTTTTAAAATACTGAGGAATTCGAGTTTGATTCAAGTAAGTTCATGGATGTTCTTCCTTCTGGTGAATGGTAACATTTGAATTTGACGCTATGTAATCGGATGTTGTTGGTCGAATCAGTATAAAGTCTGGTTTGATAGGCAACAGCTGATAGAGTAGCTGTCGTTTGATGTTGCAACACCAAGTTTGTATTCAGCAGTTGCAATTGTTTAGTAATCAGCAGTTGCATTGATTCGCGTTTCAGTAGTTATATTGTTTGTATTCAGCTGTTGGTAGATGTTGCACCAACAGTGTTCAGCAGTTGCGAGTGATTAGTGTTTCAGCAGTTGTGTTAGTTGTGTCAAGCTGTTGCTTTGATTTGTCATCTGCTTTTGCACCTGTTTCGTAAACATTTATTGTATTTGTTAGTCATCAGCTGTTGGTTGATTTTGAATCAGCAGATGCATTCTTTTGTGTTCAACAGTCACCAGCTGTTGCAATATATCGTTGTATTCAGTCGTTGCACTGTTCATACGTCTGGTTGTTGTGCAAACGACATCGTTTCAGTTATTCAGAGTCACGGCTGATAACAGATATTCTTACGTCTGTTTATTCTTGGTAATAGAGTTTCTTACGTCAGCACCTTAAAGTAAACGACATCGTTTTATACCTATTTCCCGAGTTGCGTTGTTAGAAATTGTTATTGCGTCTGGTTCAAGCTAACGACGTCGTTTCCTTAAGTTACAACTGGTAGCAGATATTCTTACGTCATCATGTCTGTTTCCTACTTCAACGACATCGTTTCATCTACAACGTCTGTTTCAAATTTTTTTGCAGCTGTTTTATGACAAACGTGAACAGTGAAGATCTGTTTGTTTCGAAGTATTGTTTCACTTTGTTACGTCTGATGTCATTTCAACGATACATTTTCCAAAGTCAAATTCGATACTCAGTAAAGTTTTAAAATGGGAAGCGAGAGTTTTAAATGATGGAACCCGATGATGTTTAAATAATGATTTCAAAGAAAAGAAAGGAAGTTAAAGGAACAAAAGTTTATTTTAAAGGTTTATGGCATAGATAACAGACGGCCACCAAGGAGAAGGGTGAGCAGTTGTCCAGATGTCGACTGCCCTTTCATATGAGCTATATGCTAAAACTGATATCGGAAGTCATTTTTATCAAAGTGCACAATGGGCCTAAGGAGAGCTTCTAAGCCATAAATCAAAAGAAAAATAATGTTGATGAGATCTGGGCTATTATCCATTTCTATGTTTATGAAAGAAAGGAACGTTTACGAATGTTAAAGAAAAGAATGTTTATGTTTACCAGATGTTCCTTTAACTCAGTTATGTATGATCAGATGTTGGCCTGTGTTAAATGGAATTGTTATTACTCAGATTTTACTTGCTGAGCCCCTAGGCTCATTAGCTTTTAAAATGGTGCAGGTTCGACAACTGAGGAGAGAATGGGTGGTGAAGTCTGACAGCAGCTGCATCGTGTTGTGTTTATCAATGGCCAACGTTTTCCGTGTTACATCTGATGATATCTTCATATTTTGTAGAGTCTGTATTAATTCAGTTGCAACGGTTGTATATTCATGTAGAGTCTCAGCTGTTGTAAGCCGCAATTGCAATATATATAAAGAATCTGTTTTCCGCAAAAATGTTGAATACTTGGCGCCGCTAGTGTACGTCTGTCAAAATTGTTGTTTCATAATTGTTATAAGTTATAAGAGATACAGCTTATAACAAATTGTCCTTCAGCCCTTCCTTTTATTCTAAAATTTTTATTTACCCCAAATTCGCGACCCCGTGGGTTCGGGCGTCAAAAGTACTGTGTAGCAGCGAACAACAGGCGTGATCTATTCTGGGATCCTGAGCTATTCTAGGATTATGCGCTGTGATCGTAGAGCTTATCGAACAGCTTTGGGGCGTTATAAGCTGTTGGAGCATCCTAATATGATAAGTAGGATGCGTGCTGTTCTGAGTTCCTCTAAGATGAATTGTGTGAACTGTAGACAGCGATGCTTGTGCGATATGAACTACCTTGGTGCGAGCTAGTGGGGTAGCAACTTTGAGCTGTTATCGGTTGAGTAGCAAACCATAGGCTGGGTTCAGTTTTGGAAGTTACGCAGCCTTCTGGGCTGAGTAGTCAAATTTGGGGACGTAGGCTATGCTGTTGGGTTTAGTCAGCTTAGGCGGAAGCTGATAGTGAAGAGCAGGTTCCACAAAAGCTGTTGGTCTCGCGTGAGCTGACCAAGTGCGTAAACTGGTCTGGACTGTGATCTGTTACTACTGTAGCAATTGTGAGCTATCACGGGCGTGATCTGTTGGTGTGCGCAAGCTGTTAGTGGAAGTGTCCCGTGCTGTTTGTCCAATCTGGTGTAAGCTTTGAGGTGTGAGCTGAGCTGTAGACGTAATCTCTGGGAGGGTGATATGTTAGGACGCAAGCTGTGTGATGAGAGAGCTGGTAGCATGTGCGTGCTGAGCTGTACGTTGGGCTGAAGTCACTGTAGCAGTGATCTATTGAAGTAGTGAGTATATATACCAGCACTTAGTTATTTGAGACCGCACATCCCTTAGCGTCCTCTGGAAGCTCCTGATAGATATTTTCCCCAAACCTTAGACACTGTTCACCAGAGTTGTTTTTCCCAGATTTTCGTTAGATCGGCCGGTCATTTTAAAGGTAGGGTACCTTAGTTGGAAACCCCTCTTCAGGGCTGACGTTTCCATACCAGTTTGGAGTTGGGAGGAGGCCGGACGGAGGTCTTCGTGGAGCTGCACGAGTTGGTTTAGCGATTTCCGACTGGATTTGGGCTTTGGTTCCGGTAATCGTATTCTGCTAGTTTTATTTTCGACTCCTAGCGTTTATCTTTGAGCTATAGGGCTCTGTCGTTGCACGCAGTAGTGTTGCACTGTTGAGAACTTTGGCCGTGAGTTGTGTGAGCTATGATAGAGCTGATTTCTTAAGTATCTTGACAGATTGGAACCTCCCGTGTGGTTGTCACGAGCTGCTGCCCCTGGAGAAGCTGGCCGAGCGGAGCAGGAGGTGTGTTTTGCTGTCAGCCGTGAGTTGTGTTGTAGTATTGGCCAATATCTGCGTCAGGTACGTATCTGAGCTTGTAGTTACATCTTTAATGTTAGGCATGAGGACATATCGTAGTGTGTGAACTGTGCCTGTAGTCCTGTTATGCGTGGGCTGTATTGAGGTAATCTATTGAACCCTGCTAGGCTTGTTGTTGCTTGATCTATGTAATTGTTTAGCTGCAGTAGCTATTCTTCGTGTGCGCTATCTGTTTGTGGTGTCTGTAGGCCTCGTGTCTGTGAACTGTGCGCTAAGTTTGGCATCGCATGGTTTTCCTGGTTGTTCTGTTTTGCATGATGTGCCTGAGTTGTTATTTGCTATGCTGCTGAAGCTTTTATGCGTGTGCTGTGTAGCCGCGCCGTTTAATTGTGTTTGTTGTTGTGCATGTGGCTGTGAACTATATCGTCTAGCCGTATATCGCATGAGTTAGCCTGAGTTGTTCTGCTCTTATGCATGCATGGGAACTGGGCTGTTTGGTACATGCTGTATTGTTTACTCATGCTGTTCTATAGTATGCTGCATGTTGTTTATGTTTTTGTTAGTATGGCATACACGCATGGAATATTGTGAGTTCCTCCCTTTGTTGCTAGCAGTCATTGTTGTTGAGTTGTTACTCATTGCTAGTCGTTCCCTGTTGTGAGCCCCTCTTTGTTAGCCTATGCTGGCCTTGTGTTGTTGATCTGTAAGTACCAGGAAGCTTGTTGTTGGGTTTATTGAGAACGATCGGCTAACTACAGTGCTTCTGTACTTGAGGACGATCGGCTAGCAACCGTGCTCCTCTTCTCCCTGTTGTTGAGTGGTTTGCCGCTATGAGACGAGTGGATAGCTTCCACGCTCTCATGATCTTGGGCACATCGGGTTGAGTTGTCGTATCATTTCTTCTGGTACTGCGTGTTGAGACGAGTGGATAGCTACCATGCTCTCACATGCTCTGTGGCCACTACTATTTGTACCTCCATTCGTGGAGTTGTTCTGCGAGCCTTGTACCTCTGGCTGTTGAGCTGTTACTTCGAGCTTTGTACTTCCAGCTGTCGAGTTGTTTCCGAGAGCTTATCCGTCCAGTAGTTGAGTTGTTTCTATGAGCTTCGTATCTGCAGTTGTTGAGTAGCCCCGATGATTCTTGGTTTCTGCATGCATTCTATGGAATTTTATGTTTCATGCTTTATTTGTTGGCTATATGCGGTATTCCGCTTTGTACTGAAGTTTAACCTCATTTGTTTTTCCCTTGTGGCTGCTTTGACCGTGTGTTGGCCATTGCAGACCTTTTTCCGGTAGTTCAGCTGGTCCGTGAGTGAGGCAGCTGTTGCAGTCCTAGGCGTGGGTTCCCAGTTATATATATTTGTGCTATATCGAGTCATTGCCAGGGGATGCCCTGTGTAGTTGTTGTGTATTGACTTGATTTATTTGGAGGCATGTATATATTTGTTTTATTGGCGTATTACGTTGTGGCTTTTAATTCAAAATCGTATTTTGAGTATACGCCTATGTTGAATGATGTATCTTAAGGTCAGGCCAAAAAGAAAAATTTTTAGCCACTTTTTAAGATCCCGTGTTTTGCTTGTTGTATCTGTGTTTATAAGCACCGGGCCTGACATGCACAACAATCATATGCTTATGGCAGTGAGATGGTATTTGCACCGGTGGAGATACGATAGATCAATTGGGCAACCCACTTTCTACAAAAAATTTATCCCGCTACTAAGGGCAAGGAAATATTGGAAGCATTTGCCCGGCCAAACACAGTCTAGGAGCATTGTTTATTGGTGATTCAATCGGCTGGGAAGCTGTGTCTTCAAAGATGTCATCTTTTGATGAATGGGCACACTTCCGTACTGAGTTGAGGCTTGATAATCAAGTCAATGATGCCCATTACCAGTTTTGCCAAAATAGAATATGAATTTATGTCATGGGCTGAGACAGAGCGGGTGTCAGAGTTATTGAAGCGGAGGATGTTGGTGCAGTGTAAGTTGCCTGAGAAAGAGTTGAAGGAGGCGGTAGATGAGCATCGAGCTAAATTTGACACAGCTGAACCGTCTGCAAACTATACATGTGTATTCGGTTTCTAGACCGCGAGCTTAAGGAGATCATAAAGCAGCACCAGTTTCAGCGTCATCAAGCTGGTCTACTGCTTCTGGTTCCAGAATCCTCAGTCATAGGATATGATTCTACAGATGATTTTCCACAAATTACCTGGACTGAGGGGCGCGTAGTGTCAAACCAAGGAACCATTTCTCTAGCTCAGAAGGAAGAGAATCAACCGGATCAGGCGGAGGGGCACCGGGTTCTTGCTATTGAGCATCGGGCTCAAGAGGAAGAGAAAACAACTCAGGATGCAGAGAAGGAGATGATTGAGAATCAGACTCAGGGCATGTTGAGGAGATTCTTCCAGTTGTACAGAATTTAGAAGAAGCTTAGGCTATAGATTCTTTGGATCATCAGGCTCAATAAGAGGAGCGCCAGGCTCCAGAGACAGAGCATCCAGTTGATCACCAGGCTCTTGCTGGTTCTTCCCCATCCAGTCCAAGAAATTCAAGTTTTTCCGTTCATTCTTCCGATTCAGATGCTAATAATGAAGATCGTTAGGATCCAGTTTCTTCTGGTATGGAAATTGTACAAAGAGATTATATAGAAGAAGAGTAAGATTTTGCCTAAGCTGGCCCGCAGCCCGTTAATTTTCAAGTCCCTAGGAAGATTTTGATGTTGTATCTGAGCTTAAATCGGTGAAGAGAGTCGTGAAATCCCTGGAATCCACGATGAATATGATGAGGTATTATCAGACGTATCTGAAATACGATTCTCATATTTTCATGCGAGCGTTTTACAAGATGATGAATGAGGTGGTGACCAGCGTTAATACTTCTCAGACGGTGCTGGAAACCAATCTGGTTCGTCAATTTACAGAAAGCCAACAACACATTTCTAGTGATTTGGACTTTTTCAAGTTACAACTAGCGAAATTGGTCAATCAATTTAAGGAATTAAGTGATGCCAAAAAGGAGTAAGGAGAGAGAACCAAAAAGAGACGGCTGTGAGGACTTAGGGGTTTACATTCTTGTTTCTGGTGTATAGCTGTTTGTACTTGTAGAAAGTTTTCAAGTTAATAAAATCTCTTTTTCTGCACAAGTTTTGTCATCTCCAAAAATGGGGTAATTGATGGAGAATTTATAAGTTTTGGTGAAGACAAAAAGAGATTAATCAGCTCATGGAATTATCAACCAATTCAAGATGGAGCTTACTATGTTGATTATTAAAATCAGATCAGAACTAAGCTGGTTAAAGACAAACCAGCTCAGAGACTTTAGACCAGAGCTATGCTGGTTAAGAACAAATCAGCTCAGGGAATTTAACCAAGCTGGTTAAGGACAAACCAACTTGCAATAACAGAAACATATTAGATCAGTTTATAAGAGCAGAGATTATCCAAACAGAATGGGTAGAATGGAGTTTGATAGGATCAATGTGATCGAAAATAGTATCAAAATAGGCCCAGGAGTTCAGAAGGGGGGGTTGAATGAACTCCTTCGATTTTTATATTTCAAATCCTTTTTAAAACGTTTTACAAGCCTATGCTTAAATAATCTGAATGACCAGATTTGAGGCTCTCAGTTCAAATCTATTTTCTTGATTAAAAAAATGTGCGGAAAGAAATCGATTAAACAGTGAACAATAAATAAATAAAGATGCAAGTAATGTAAAAAGATAGGGTCAAGAGTTTGTTTCTGGAAGTTCGGATATCAATATCCTATGTATCACTTTCTTCCTTTTCAGGAAGGTTTCACTCGAAGATTTGATGGTTACAGCTTCTGCAAACACCCGATCACTTAAGCCTCGCTTCAAGTGAACTCCTAGCAACCAAAATCTACGCAGACTCTTCTGTTTATTATAAATATAAGTATTTCGAACTGCTTGATATAGCAAGTTCATTACAGACTCTGTTTTGAATATCTCTGAATACAACACAGAGAGTATGTAAACTTCAGGTTTTTGAACAATAAGAATATTTTTCTAATGAAAAACCAGAAGGAAATCTCGTAGATAATATTTCTGTTTAAGCACGAAAAGCTTCAAGGATGTTCTTCGAAATTTGAGAGATGGGATAACAACTAGTTTTTGAATTGAAATATTTTTCCCGAACGAAGCACGAAGAATCAGAGAGACGAAGATTGTAAATCGAAAGAGAGATTGTAAGAATCCCGAGAGCTTCTCCGCTTGAATCTCCTCAGCTATATATACTTATTCATCTTCAACGGTCATTTAATAAGCCAGTAGACACAAACCATTTTTGAATATCTTTATCGTACTGAGCATTTATTGCACCATTAATGCTGCAATAATGTTTGTCTGTTGTTGTCAGAGCTGAGTAGACTTTATACCCAAAATAGGTAAACATCGATTGTACAAACTCTGCGTCCTACGCAGTATACTCTAAGTAGCTCTGATCTTGAATCTCTTTATTCCACTTTGTCTTAAAAGTTGTATCTGGTTTAATCTTGATAGTTGAATAATTTGAATACATAGCTATTAACATCTGAAGCTGTGATCTAAACTCTATTCGGCTCTGAGCTGAAATCTTCTCTAAGCTGTTTCGAATGTATAAGCTTCACGATCTTTCTCCTTTACGAATAAATCCCCTTTTTCTCTCTTCAACTTGTATCTTGTCAAATCTGAAATCCCTCTCTTCGAATAGTATGCTGAGATCTGAAATGCTAAGGACCAATCAAAACAATTACTAACCCATTTATGTTCCTTAGAAACATCTGATTTGATCTTTTCTGTAACCCTCTAAACTGACCCGATACGCTCTGATCTGAAATCGTCATGTAAGCCTCTAAACTTTTCTAAAATGCTCTGATATTAAATACTTTGATCTGATCTGAATAAGACACTTAATCCATATCTGAACGGATCTGAGTTCCCGATAACTCTTAGTCCAAAACTGAAAGAACCCGATTACTCCAAATCTGATAGCTGAACGGATCTGAGTCCCCGATAACTCTTAGTCCAAATCTGAAAGAACCCGATTACTCCAAATCTGATAGCTTAATGTTCAGTTCTTTGTCTTATTTATGTTATCACCAAAACTTATAAATTTTATCTTAACAAAGTTTGTATTGTATCAGTTGAGAAAATAGCTCAGAGCAAGATGATTCAGGGATGGCGTTAGTGAAGGACAATTTAACCAGATTCTTTTAGAAGAGATGGTTGTAATAAGGGAGGTTTGTATTTCTATAGAAGAAGAAAGATGTGAACAAAGATATCTATCTGGAATAGTACAGAACAAATAGATGAACAGATCAGCTTAGAGACCAGATTGTCTTAGAACCAGATTAGAGCAGTTCAGCACAGCAACCAGATCAGAACCCAGCCGAGTAAAGACAACTCAGCTAGAAGGACTTAAGATTATTTTGAGGTTTCGTATAGATTGATTTGATGTGTTGACTTCTCAGGATCGCTGTGTAGTCGTTGGTACTACTTTGAGATGATACCAGATATCCAGAGATTGGTTTTCAACTGAGAACGGCAAAAAGGTTGCTAAAAGAGGAAAAGCATTTAATGAGGATGTACGTGTACAGTACAACCATCAAAGACGCCGCAGTTAGCTCACTTTGGATCTATACGACGTGTCTACTGGTAACATTTATTACCGTTGATCAAAAGGGTATAAATTGAAGAGCAGATCGGTTTGAGAAGGCTCGACATCTTACAACGAATGCAATACAATTGGGAAAGCAAACTGAAAACAGAGTTCAACTCTCAAAACCAGCTTACACAAAAAGAGTGACACACACGCAGATTGTTTTAATCAATTCTTTGTGTCACATAAATTTCTGTAACCTCACTCTGTAGTGCTGATATTTTCTTGTATATCAAAAACAGAGCGTGGGAGAGCTAGAATAACCAACCAGCTTGGAGCTGATTATTGTATTTCCAGAACAGATCGCTAGTCTGTTTCTTTGGTGAGATTACTAGGAGTTCTTGCAGCTGCTGGCTGTCAGACCGGGTTGTTTCAAGAGTTGTAATAATAAAATCTTCTAGTGGAAATCCTTCCTATTGAGGAAGAAGGGGAGAAATAGGAGTTTAACCTCTGAAGTTCCAGAAACAAATTCTTGAATCCTTTTATTTACTGCTTTCAGCTTTTTTAAGCATTCAACTTGTTCACTGTTGAATCGTGTTATTTCCGCACAAACATTTTGTTACACGAGACAACAGCTTAACACTGAGATCCTCCAAGCTGGTAACTCAGCTTACAGGTTAGCTAAGAGATGTAAAATCTTTTTAAAACAGTTTTTCGTAAAAATTAGCAAAGGAGTTCATTCACCCCCAAAATTCAAAGCTCCGGTATGTATTTTATGCCTTTTGTTTTGCTCTACTTTTTTTTGTTTTTCAAACTATTTTATGGATAGTTTCCGCTTTTTTTCAATTATTTCCTTTACGCCAATGTTCAATTTTGGATCATAATATTGGTGAAGAAAAGACTAATTGAGAATAGGCAGAATAGGTGGAACCTTATATTATAATCTTTTACGAATCTTTAAATTATTAGAATCTGATTACGTAATCATAAATTACAGGCTTTATCTGGTTTAATCTAAGTAGCTCTGATCTTGAATCTCTTTAGTCCACTTTGTATTACAGGCTTTATCTGGTTTAATCTTGATCGTTGAATCATTTGAATACATAGCTATTAACATCTGAAGCTGTGATCTAAACTCTGTTTGGCTCTGAGCTGAAATCTTCTCTAAGCTGTTTCGAATGTATAAGCTTCACGATCTTTCTCCTTTACGAATAAATCCCCTTTTTCTCTCTTTAACTTGTATCTTGTCAAATCTGAAATCCCTCTCTTCGAATAGTATGCTGAGATCTGAACTGCTGAGGACCAATCAAAACGATTACTAACCCAGTTATGTTCCTTAGAAACATCTGATCTGATCTGTTCTGTAACCCTCTAAACTGACCCGATACGCTCTGATCTAAAATCTTCATGTAAGCCTCTGAACTTTTCTAAAACGCTCTGATCTGAATTACTATAATCTGATCTGAATAAGACACTTAATCCAAATCTGAACGGATCTGAGTTCCCTATAAATCTTAGTCCAAAACTGAAAGAACCCGATTACTCCAAATCTGATGGCTGAACGGATACGAGTCCCCGATAATTCTTAGTCCAAATCTGAAAGAACTCGATTACTCCAAATCTGATGGCTTAATGTTCAGTTCTTTGTCTTGTTTATGTTATCACCAAAACTTACAAATTTTATCTTAACAATTTCTCCCTTTTTGGTGATGACAAATGTGAGACCTGGAATTATTAATTATGATTGATTGTTGGAATTAATCGGTTGTAAAGAGATTTCTATGGTTTAGAATCTCTGTTTCGATGTTGAGTTGTATTTTGGGTCGAATTCCCTCCTTAGAACAATTCTGGAGATTTTCGTAATTTTTGAGTTTTAGGTAGTGAAGCTGGTAGCAGATATGTTTACATAAGAATCTCTGTTGTGCGTTGCGTTGATGACGCAAGATATTCTGTTATCAGTCGAGGGGGTTGAGAAACCGTTCGTTGGTGTTGTTAGCGTAACTTTGTGCGAGAGCTGGCGACAGCAACGCTTACGTGGATTTCAGCAGGAGAGCGCTATAGGATTTCGAAACGGTTACGTTTTGGAAAGCAACGGTTGATTTATATCTGTCAGCAGATAGTTCCTGTAGCAGATATAAGACTTCGTCGTTTGGTTTAGTAGAGGCGATGTCGTTTTGAGGAACCAGTCGATGGTTTATGTGACCTGCTGATGGCAGATATGCTGACGTGCGCTATGCGACGTCGTTTAAGTTAGTTGCGACGCTGCGTTTCGATGCTGCGACTGGTCTCAGTTGTGAACAGTGGTGCGCTGTTTCTTTCCTGCGACTGGATGTTCAGCTGTTGACAGAAAATATTACGTCACTTATGCGACGTCGTTTTGTCAAGTTATTGCTACGCCGTTTTGATTTGTATTAGAGGGCCTTTAATATCGTTGTTGCTGGCAGCAGCAGGTTTTTTGTTGAAGAGAATGAGTCGACTGATTTGGTCGGTGGATTGTTTTTAAGATTTCAGCAGCTGTGGGATTTATATATAGGAAGACTTGGTCTTCGATTGAGATACCAGTTCCCATACTTAGCAAATAATTCTTATCTTCATTCTTTGTTTTCCAAACCCTCGACTACTATTCACCATGAACTTCTCCGGTAGATTCCCGTCGACTCCGGCCACCGTTTTTCACGTTCAAGGTAGCGTTGGACTCCTCGTGGAAAGCTCTTTCAGCTCGTACCCATTTTGGGAAGCTATAGTTGGCTGAATTGAAAGCACGAAGTTGCTGTTGTTATTCGCGCATTGCGTGGTTGCAGGTAGCCTTTCGATTTTACGTTGGGATCTTGTTCTTGGCGTTGTTTTAAGCTTCCTGTTAGTTGGTTGGGTAGGGTTGAAGGCTAGTTTGTGTTTGTAAATTTCCAGCCGTGAATTGTAGT
Organism: Dorcoceras hygrometricum; assembly: GCA_001598015.1. NCBI lineage: Eukaryota > Viridiplantae > Streptophyta > Magnoliopsida > Lamiales > Gesneriaceae > Dorcoceras > Dorcoceras hygrometricum. Next base: position 65,194 of record KQ993012.1, read on the forward strand.
GGTTGGCCGTGAGATTGGTTGCATTCCTCTGAAATCTGTGTACCGTGTATTTTGACAGATTTGTGCAGGCCGTTATTTGCTACGTTCTTTGAGGAAATTAAGGTATGGGTTGAGCTTGTAAATGCAGCGTAGGCACGGCTTGGATAAAATGGTAGTTGCTGGTTTGTTGGCTGCCGTGTGTTGATGCTTTGTGAGGCATTGTTTTATGAGATGGCTGTGTTTATTGTGTTGTGCATTGGCTGTTGCGCATATGATTATGCTTGTTATTGTCCAGCATGTTGCATACACATATTAGCATCTCATTTCAGCTTTTGCAGTCATTGCTTCGTTGTTCTTGCTCTGTTTCTTACCAGGATGCGAGGGCGAGCGGCAATACCGCACTCTAATCTCCCTGCTGGGTTATGTTAGCCCCTATGCGCCAAGTGGTTAACTACCACAGTTCATAGGTTGGACAACCGCAGGTCGAGTTTTTTGAAGCATCTGGTATTCGGGTGTTGTGTCCCGGCGAGTGGCTCATTACCACACTTGGAACACACCCAGTGGCCACCGTTGTTGCAGATTCAGTTGAGCTGTGCATTGAGTCCCTTGAATTCCTTTTTGGTTGGAGTCACTTTTTGTTGTCTAGAATCCCATGCATAGCATCTTCATTTTGTTCTTGCTGTTTACTGCTGATTTATAGTTGCTCTCCGTACTGGGGTTTGACCCCATGTCCCTCTGGGGCTTGGTTTGTTTGTTTCCTTTTGTGTTGTCCAGGTCATACAGCTGGTCGAGGAGGTAACCCAGCTGGCGGTGCCCCAGGAGGTGGTTGAGTGTCCCAGTGGCGTATAGAATATATATATGTATCAGTCTAGTAGCCGGGGAGATGCCCTGTGCTTCGTTGTTGTATTCTGATGAGGAGTCTGATACTTTTATTTGTATTGATGCTATACTTGTTGTGTTGGTTTGTAAACTGGGAACTTATTTTGAGTATCGTTCTACTTTAAATTATATGTTTTAAACCGTCGGGCCTAAAAGCAAAAAAAAAAAAATTTACCCACTTTTTGTTAAGCTTCCGCATGTGTTTGGGTTTTTACTATGTTGTGAGCACGAGGCCTGACATTTTTGGTATAAGAGCTTAAGCTGGGATAAGCTCAATTTCTTTGATTACACTTGAGTCTAGGGACAGTGTTGTGTGTTGCATGTGCTTGAATTATGTGATTACGTGCCTGCATATTTGTGTTATATGCTTTCTATGCTGTATCTGTTCTGTTTTTCCTTATCCTGTTGAGTGTATTTAAGATGCCGCCTAGTCGTCGTGGTAGAGGTAGGGGGAAGTTTCAGGAATCAGGAGGTCAGAACGAGGATCAGTATAGTGCTCCTAGTCATACTCGTGAGAGTAGCAAAGAGGGGGAAGCTGAGGCTCCGCCGGCTCCGATGGAGAGAATGGATGTTGTTATAGCTCGGTTTCAGAGGATGAGCCCTCCTATCTTTAATGGCTACGAGTCGAGTGAGGATGCTGATTCGTGGCTCCATAACGTCATTCATCTTTTTGATCGGGCTCAGTATGACGATGAACTCCGGTTTAGATTAGTGACCTTGTTGCTGAGGAAGGCCGCAGAGCGTTGGCGAGGTGCGTCTAGTACCTTAGCAGAGACTGGAGTTGGTATCACTTGGGACACTTTCTGTGAGACCTTCAGGCAGGAGTATATCCCCGATTCGTATGTGGCTGCCCGTGAGCGGGAGTTTGAGTTTTTGGAGCAGGGCTCGATGACTGTGCGCGAGTATGCTCGCAAGTTTTCTGCGTTGTTGGCTTATGTTCCGCATGTTGCTGGCCGGGAGAGGGCCAAGAGTACCAGATTCGTGGAGGGCTTGAATGAAGAATTTTACCAGAGTGTTTTTACGAGCAAGCCCAAGTCGTATGCTGAGGTCGTTGATACTGCTATCCACATTGAGGAGGGCATGAGGAGCCGTCGTACACGCAGAGCGCAGGTAGCGCAGGCAGTGCAGGGTGGTAGACATGTTGGTCAGGGAGCTCAGTCGTCTCAGAGTTCTCAGTCCGCTCATTTTCCTCAGCAGCAGCAGCAGATGGCTCAGCAGTCTGGCCATGGTAGGTTCCGACCTCGCGGTCAGCAATTCAAGAAAAAGTCTGGTTCAGGGTCTTCCGGTTCAGGCAGTTCGAGTAGCAGTGGATCTCGGACTGAGTTTTGTGGCTTTTGTGGTGGGAAGCATTCTTCCACGCAGTGTGTAGGTGTGCAGGGATCCTGCAACCTTTGTGGTCAGTACGGGCATTTTGCGAGAGTGTGTCCGTCAGCTGGATCACAGCAGACCGCGACCCAGCCTCAGGGTCATGGGGGTTAGTCTAGGGGTCGTTCTCAGCAGTTTCAGCAGTTTCAGCAGCCCCACGTGGGTGAGAATCCATTTAGACCGTTTCAGCAGCCTGGCCCTTCGTGCTTTGGGCAATCGTCTCAGCCTTTCTTCTCAGGACCCCAGCATGCTCAGGTTAACGCCATCACGAGGGAGCAGGCCGAGGAGACACCGAGCTGAGTGATTGGAGGTACATGTCTTGTCTTTGACTTTCCTGCTCGTGTGTTGTTCAGGACCCCAGCATGCTCAGGTTAACGCCATCACGAGGGAGCAGGCCGAGGAGACACCGAGCTGAGTGATTGGAGGTACATGTCTTGTCTTTGACTTTCCTGCTCGTGTGTTGTTTGACACCGGTGCATCGCATTCGTTTATTTCTGATTCATTTGTTGCTGAGCATGGTCTGTGTACCGTCCCTTTGCACGATGTTGTTTCTGTTTCTACCCCCGGTGGTATGAGCCTGTTCTCCCAGGAGGTTTTGTTGAATGGTGTGTTGCGGTTTGGTGAGCATGTCTTGTTAGCGATTTGATCCGTTTGATGCTTTGGGATTTTGATTGCATAGTTGGGATGGATGTGCTATCCAACTATAGGGCGTCCGTGGACTTCTTCCATGGGATTGTGCGCTTTAGGCCTTTGTCCGGCGAGAAGTGGGACTTCTACGGCCAGGATTCGCGATCGAAGATTCCGTTGGTTTCCGTGATGGAGATGTTTAGCTTGTTGTCTTTGGGAAATGCTGGCTCTATGATCTACGCTTTGGATGCGTCTTCTTCTTCCAATGTTCAGCTTAGTGACGTTCCCGTGGTGCGACACTTCCCCGACGTGTTTCCGGAGGAGATTCCTGGTTTTCCTCCGAGGCGGTAAATAGACTTCAGCATAGAGTTGGTGCCTGGCACAACTCTGATTTCTTGTGCCCCGTATCGTCTGGCGCCTGCGGAGTTGAGAGAACTCAAGGTACAATTAGATGATTTGCTGGAGAAAGGTTTTATTCGCCCTAGTATGTCACCGTGGGGAGCGCCCATCTTATTTGTGAAGAAGAAGGATGGCTCAATGCGGATGTGCATTGATTTTCGCCAGTTGAATAAAGCCACTGTGAAGAATAAGTACCCGTTGCCGAGAATTGATGATCTGTTTGATCAGTTGCAAGGTTCTGCGGTGTATTCTAAGATTTATCTTCGTTCCGGGTACCATCAGCTCAGAGTAAGGGACCAAGATGTCGCGAAGACTGCATTTCGTATGAGGTACGGACATTTTGTGTTTTTGGTGATGCCGTTTGGGTTGACAAACGCGCCGGCAGTCTTCATGGATCTGATGAACCGGGTTTTTAGAGAGTTCATAGATCAGTTTGTGATTGTTTTTATTGACGACATCTTAGTTTACTCGAAGACTCCGAGGGAGCACAAGGAGCACTTGGAAATGGTTCTTCAGAGGTTGAGAGAGCAGCAGTTGTATGCGAAGTTTTCCAAGTGCGAGTTTTGGTTAGATCGCGTGGTATTTCTAGGTCATGTCATTTCAGCAGATGGCATTTATGTGGATCCCAGTAAATTGGATGCTGTTCTGAACTGGGAGCGACCAAGAAATGTGTCTGAGATTCGCAGTTTATTAGGTCTGGCTGGCTATTATCGTCGCTTCATTGAGGGATTTTCTAGTATAGCGAAGCCGATGACCCAATTGACCCAGAAGGATAGGTGGTTTGTTTGGACTGAGCAGTGTGAGAATGCGTTTCAACTGCTTAAGGAAAAGTTGACTACTGCGCCTGTGTTGGCTCTGCCGTCCGGTTCAGGTGGATTTGTGGTTTGTTCTGACGCTTCGCTTAATGGATTGGGTTGTGTATTGATGCAGAGTGGTCGAGTCATTGCGTATGCCTCGCGGCAGTTGAAACCGCACGAGACTCGTTACCACGTCCATGATTTGGAGTTAGCAGCGGTGGTCTTTGCGTTAAAGATCTGGCGTCACTACCTCTATGGCGAGAAGTTTGTGGTGTACTCCGACCATAAAAGTTTGCAGTATCTGTTCTCGCAGCCTGACTTGAAAATGATACAGCATTGGTGGATGGAGCTGCTTAAGGATTTTGATTGTGAGATTAAATACCAGCTTGGGAAGTCGAACGTAGTGGCTGATGCTTTGAGCAGGAAGGCTAGTGAGATGCTTGCCTCGTTGTACATCTCCAAGGACCAAGAGCATCTTAACACCACGGGTTGGAGAGGATTGTGTAATGGTTTCATCGTTCCAAGTGGAACCGCAGATTGTCTCCAGCATTCGAGCAGCTCAGAGGACCGATCCGTCTATCCACGAGTTGAAGTTGAAAGTCAGGGCTGGCGAACTTGAGGATTATTCCGTTTCGTCCGATGGATGCTTGAGATTTCGTGGCAGGTTGGTTGTGCCCAATTTGATTGATTTGAAGGAGGAGATCCTTCGTGAGGCGCATTGCAGCAGACATAGTGTTCATCCTGGTGCACGGAAGATGTACCATGCTTTGAAGCCGCACTTTTGGTGGGCAGGCCTGAAGAGTGACGTTGCGGGTTTCGTTTCTCGTTGTTTGAATTTCCAGATGGTAAAGGCCGAAAGGATGAGACCCGGTGGTCTGTTGCAGAGTTTAGAGGTGCCCCAATGGAATTGGGAGCACATTGCGATGGATTTCGTGACGCATTTGCCTCGTTCCAGCCGAGGATGCGACGCTGTTTGGGTAGTTGTAGACCGTTTGTCGAAGTCTGCACACTTCATTCCCTATGGGATGACCTTCTCGTTGAAGAAGATGGCAATGCTGTACGTTGATTTTGTTGTTAGATTGCACGATGTGCCTGTTTCAATCATGTCCGACCAAGATCCGAGGTTTACTTCCAGGTTTTGGAAGAGTTTGCAAACAGCTTTGGGAACCAGATTGGCGATGAGTACCGCGTATCACCCCCAGACAGATGGACAATCTGAGTGAACTATCCAGACGTTGGAGGATATGTTGCGTGCTGTTGTGTTGGATTTCGGAGGTAGCTGGAAAGACGCGTTGTCTTTGGTCGATTTTCGTATAATAACAGCTACCAAGTGACGATTGGTATGGCGCCTTTTGAGGCTTTGTATGGCAGGAAGTGCAGATCGCCAGTTTGTTGGGAAGAAGTGGGGGAGAAGCAGCTATCTGCCCCTGACTTTGTGCAGCAAATGAAAGATCATGTCGATCTTATTAGACAGCGGATGAAAGCTGCCTAGGATCGCCAAGCCAGTTATGCGAATAAGAGGCGTCGACCTCTTGAGTTTCAGGTTGGTGATCGTGTATTTCTCAAGGTTTCTCCATTTCGTAGTGTGATGAGCTTTGGACGCAAGGGAAAGTTAGCCCCTCGTTACGTTGGTCCGTATGAGATTGTCGAGAGGATTGGCCCTTTAGCGTATCGGTTGTTGTTGCCGTCAGAGTTGTCCTCTCTTCACGATGTGTTTCATGTGTCGATGTTGAGGAAATATGATCCAGATCCGTCTCATGTGCTTGGAACTGACGAGGTAGAGCTAGATCAGTCGTTGAGCTATCAGGAATATCCTTTGCAAATCCTTGACAGAAAAGAGAAACAACTGAGAAATAAGACCATTCCGCTAGTAATGGTGCAATGGAGCAAGCATGGTAGGGAAGAAGCTACTTGAGAGCTGGAAGAAAAGATGCAGCATGAGTGGCCGCATCTGTTTGAGTAGCTGTTGAGCTAGATTATCCCGTAGCTTGTAGTTTTGCTGTATTCCTTCCCTAGATGTTGTAAATTGTTTGCTCAGTTATCTTGAACTCTTGGCCTTGTGTTGGGCGAGTTCTGGTGTTAGTTTTTAGTTTCTATTCTGGTCTCTCCTGTTGTTTTTTGTTTCAGAATTGTTGTTTGATTTCGGGGACGAAATCCTTTTTAGTGGGGGAGAGTTGTGAGACCTGGAATTATTAATTACGATTGATTGTTGGAATTAATCTGTTGTTTAGAGATTTCTGTGGTATAGAATCTATGTTTCGATGTTGAGTTGTATTTTGGGTCGAATTCCCTCCTTAGAACAATTCTGGAGATTTTCGTAATTTTTGAGTTTTAGGTAGTGAAGCTGGTAGCAGATATGTTTACGTAAGAATCTCTATTGTGCGTTGCGTTGATGACGCAAGCTTTTCTGTTATCAGTCGAGGGCGTTGAGAAACCGTTCGTTGGTGTTGTTAGCGTAACGTTGTGCGAGAGCTGGCGACAGCAACGCTTACGTGGATTTCAGCAGGAGAGTGCTATAGGATTTCGAAACGGTGACGTTTTGGAAAGCAACGTTTGATTTATATTTGTCAGCAGATAGTTCCTGTAGCAGGTATAAGACGTCATCGTTTGGGTTAGTAGAGGCGATGTCGTTTTGAGGAACCAGCCGATGGTTTATGTGACCTGCTGATGGCAGATATGCTGACGTGCGCTATGCGACGTCGTTTGAGTTAGTTGCGACGCTGCGTTTTGATGCTGCGACTGGTCTCAATTGTGAACAGTGGTGCATTGTTTCTTTCCTGCGACTGGATGTTCAGCTGTTGACAGAAAAGATTACGTCACTTATGCGACGTCGTTTTGTTAAGTTATTGCTACGCCGTTTTGATTTGTATTAGAGGGCCTTTAATATCGTTGCTGCTGGCAGCAACAGGTTTTTTGTTGAAGAGAATGAGTCGACTGATTTGGTCGGTGGATTGTTTTTAAGATTTCAGCAGCTGTGGGATTTATATATAGGAAGACTTGGTCTTCGATTGAGATACCAGTTCCCATACTTAGCAAATAATTCTTATCTTCGTTCTCTGTTTTCCAAACCCTCGACTACTATTCACCGTGTGCTTCTCCGGTAGATTCCCATCGACTCCGGCCACCGTTTTTCACGTTCAAGGTAGCGTTGGACTCCTCGTGGAAAGCTCTTTCAGCTCGTACCCATTTTGGGAAGCTATAGTTGGCTGAATCGAAAGCACGAAGTTGCTGTTGTTATTCGCGCGTTGCGTGGTTTCAGGTAGCTTTCGATTTTACGTTGCGATCTTGTTCTTGGCATTGTTTTAAGCTTCCTGTTAGTTGGTTGGGTAGGGTTGAAGGCTAGTTTGTGTTTGTAAATTTCCAGCCGTGAATTTTAGTGGTTGGCCGTGAGATTGGTTGCATTCCCCTGAAATCTGTGTACCGTGTATTTTGATAGATTTGTGCAGGCCGTGACTTGCTACGTTCTTTGAGGAAATTAAGGTACGGGTTGAGCTTGTAAATGCATCATAGGCATGGCTTGGATAAAATGGTAGTTGCTGGTTTGTTGGCTGCCGTGTGTTGATGCTTTGTGAGGCATTGTTTTATGAGATGGCTGTGTTTATTGTGTAGGGCATTGGCTGTTGCGCATATGATTATGCTTGTTATTGTCCAGCATGTTGCATACACATATTAGCATCTCATATCAGCTTTTGCAGCCATTGCTTCGTTGTTCTTGCTCTGTTTCTTACCAGGATGCGAGGGCGAGTGGCAATACCGCACTCTCATCTCCCTGCTGGGTTATGTTAGCCCCTATGCGCCGATTTGTTAACTACCACAGTTCATAGGTTGGGCAACCGCAGGTCGAATTGTTTGATGCATCTGGTATTCGGGTGTTGTGTCCCGGCGAGTGGCTCATTACCACACTTGGAACACACCCAGTGGCCACAGTTGTTGCAGATTCAGTTGAGCTGTGCATTGATTCCCTTCCTCTGGGGCTTGGTTTGTTTGTTGCCTGTTGTGTTGTCCAGGTCATACAGCTGGTCGAGGAGGTAACCCAACTGGCGGTGCCCCAGGAGCTGGTTGAGTGTCCCAGTGGCGTATAGCATATATGTATGTATCAGTCTAGTAGCCGGGGAGATGCCCTGTGCTTCGTTGTTGTATTCTGATGAGGAGTCTGATACTTTTATTTGTATTGATGCTATACTTGTTGTGTTGGTTTGTAAACTGGGAACTTATTTTGAGTATCGTTCTACTTTAAATTATATTTTTTAAACCGTCGGGCCTAAAAGCAAAAAAAAAAAAAAATTTACCCACTTTTTGTTAAGCTTCCGCATGTGTTTGGGTTTTTACTCTGTTGTGAGCACGAGGCCTGACAACAAAACTTAGCAGCTTACGACTTAAAGAGACAAAATATATTGCTCGAAGTCTTGCTATATATTCAATCAAAACAGCTAAGTGCAAAAGTTTTGTACAAGAACTGAAATAAGAAAATGCTGAAGAAAACCATCGAATAAATCCCGAACTCCTGCTTCCTCTTCCTCTATAAGATCCACCTCTTTTTCTTGAAGGTTCGCTGCTGCTTCCTCCACCACACTAGGTCTACTTCTGTATTCAGGCTGTGGACCTCTACTACTCTCTTCCCCCTTTTTGTCATCACGTCCTCTATTAATATAGGCAATGATTTCAGACAGTTGAGCACGATGAGTATTGAGGCCCTCCTGTGTTTCCAAACGAAAACCAGTAAGTTCTTGCGACAAAGCAGCCTTTTGAATTTGTACCTCCTTATGTACGTCATTTATTTCAGCTCTAAAGACCATCTCCTGGTGAGGGCTAGATTGTACAAACGCCATCTCAAGCCATGTAATTTTCTGAGAAAGAGCAGCCTTGAGTTCGTCGACACTGTCCCTAGTCTGCACTTGCTAAAATTTAATTTGATCACTAGAATCATGAAGCTGTGCAATATATTCTGTGAAGTCGGTAGGAAGAACAACAGTTGGCAACATCTGTGAAGTCTGAGGTGTGAGACTCAAAAGCTGATGAGATTAATTGAGTTCATTAATCGGGTTTTATTGGATTCAGTTGTGTCAGCTTTTAGTCAATATTCTTGGAGATGCTATCGGGTTTGTTTTACTCCTTAGAACAATTCTGGAGAGTTGAGGATTCGAATTCAGCGATCAGGAGTGAGCATGGGTCATCGCTGAATGCTAGTGTTCAGCAGTGGTGACTTGAGAAGTTGTCGCTGGATTGTTGGTTTTCAGATTTGAGGAGAAGTCTGTTATCGAGGGAATTCAGATGTCTCCTAGCGTGTTTCAGTAGCGGGTGTTAGTACGTCGTCGTTTGGATAAGTTGGAACGACATCGTTTTGGATTAGCGGAGAAGACTCAGTTGTGAGATGTGTTAGCTTTCAGCTGTGTGAGAAATGTTGTGTTACTATCAGATGTTGTTCAGCTGTGAGTAGCAGGTGACGTGTCCAGCTGTGACAGTAGTTCTCTGCGACGTCGTTGTTGGCATACAATGGCGGATCCGGATCCCGTTTCCCGGGGGCGCAGCGGAAATCAAAAGTTGCCCCGAGAAACATTCAATACATTCAAAACAAATCAATAAACCATTCATAGGGGGTTCATTGATTGTTACCTTGCTGGCGTCTAGGCGCCTGGCTCCGACCAGTTTCACGAGGAAATCGGCACTTAAAACGGTAGGCGGCGGTAGATCGTCAATCAGGTCCACGACCAGAATCAATCTTCCTCCGTCAATCTGCACTATAAGATCTGATGGATTTTGCCACGTACAGAATCTCCTCGTCGCGGTGATCGAAACAAGTCCGATCACACGACAAACGGACGGCGGCGACGCGGCGGAGGCGCGACGGTTGGCGGCGGCCGTGCGTGAGGCTTGGAGAGGAGGGGGCGGCGGCCAACTAGGGGGTCTAGGGTTTGTGTGAGTTAACTTATGTCATACAACCCTAGGCTCAAGACTAAGTATAGGTGTGATGGACTTGAACCGGCCCATTGGACCTGGGGCGGGCCCAGTCCAACGTATGAACATTCGGTTCATACCTATCAGCGTGACTTCATCATAACTCCGATCGACGATTTGATCGGACCGATCTACACAGTTTCCAAAACTGAGTATTATGATGCGAAAACAATTTTTCAGATTACTTAGTCCAAAATGACAGTTTTGCCCCACAA